>ML790088.1:177582-213096 GCA_009831015.1 Picea engelmannii
TTGTTGTATGTTCCCCTTGGGAACCTTTCTTTCCTCAGGTGCGCCAGAACCATGTCTCCAACTTCAAACTGAAGCTGCCTCTTCCTTTGATCGGCTCTGCGCTTGTATTCCTGATTTGCCTTCTGCAGTCGCTGCTTCACCTGTGTGTGAAGTTCTTGCATTGCCTCTGCGAACTCCTCAGCACTCGCGCTGCTAGTTTCAGCCTGTTCTGACTCCCTGAGCTCAGAAACTCCTCTCGGCTGTGTCCCATAAAAAAATTGGAATGGACTCTTACCTGTACTTCGATTCACCGAATCGTTGTACGCGAATTCTGCCTGTGGTAGGATCTGATCCCAACTGCTGTGATGCTCAGTCACCAGGCTTCTCAACAGATCCCCCAAGCTTCTGTTGACTACTTCGGTCTGCCCATCGGTCTGCGGATGGTAAGTGGAACTGAAAGCTAAGTCAGTCCCCAGCTTCTTCCATAGCGTCCTCCAGAAATGACCTATGAACTTCGTGTCCCGATCCGAGACTATACTTCTCGACAATCCATGCAATCGCACAATCTCTTTAAAAAATAAGTTCGCGATGTGGGTCGCATCGCTGGTCTTATGACATGGAATGAAATGTGCCATCTTCAAAAACCTGTCCACCACTACAAAAATGGAATCCAACACAAAATCCATACTGATCGCCTCCCATGGCCTCTCAGGTATGGGCAACGACTGATAGAACCCTGTGTTCTGCTTTCGGCCTTTTGCGTGTTGACAAATCCAACACCTGTCAACGAACCGTTTAACATCTGTGCGCATGCCCGGCCAAAAATATGACTCGCTCAGCTTGGCGAATGTCTTGTCATGTCCAAAATGACCTGCTAAGCCTCCGCTGTGCTTTTCCTTCACCAAATTCTCTCTCATAGAGCAATCTGGAATACATAGTTGATTGCCTTTGAAAAGCAATCCATCCTGGATTAGGTAGTCTATCCACGGACTCCTATCCCTGAGCACCGGATTCTCGGTTGCTTCGTATGCTTCGCCAAAGTCTGCGTCACCTGCATACATATCCTTGAGGTTTTCAAAACCCAAGGTCCTGACCCTGAATTCCTGCAGCAATAAACATTTTCGGCTCAAGGCGTCTGCTACCTTATTAGCAGCTCCCGAAATGTGCTTTATTACAAACGTGAAATTCTGCATGTACTCCACCCACTTCGCATGCTTCTGGTTTAGCTTCTCCTGTTGACTCACGAATTGTAATGCATGATTATCACTGTACAATACGAACTCCTTGGGTACGAGATAATGCCTCCACTTTTTCAAAGCCTGTATAATGGCATAGAACTCCTTGTCGTACGTGGAGTACTTTAGCTTCGTATCATCCAGCTTCTCGCTGTAATATGAAACAGGTCTGTCATCTTGACTCAAAACCCCTCCAACAGCATACCCACTGGCATCACACTTCACTTGGAAGGTTTTCTGAAAATATGGCAACACTAACACTGGTTGCTCAGTTATCTTTCACTTCAATAAATTGAAGCTTCTTTCAGCCTCCGCTGTCCAATGAAAAACCTTATGCCACTTTTTCACCGTGTCCATCATTGCTGCACTAATCCCACTGAAATCTCGAATGAATTTTCTATAGAAGCTTTCCAAACCGTGAAAGCTCCTTACCTCAAAAACATTCCTCAGCGATGGCCAATTCCTGATTACTTCAACCTTCTCAGGATCCATCTTCAGTTCGTTAGCCGAAATAACGAACCCCAGATATATGAGTTCTGTCTGCATGAAGGAACACTTCTTCAAATTGATCAGCAGCTTCTCCTGCTGTAATCTTCTCATCACAGTGGCCAAATGCCTCAAGTGTTCAGCTCTAGTCTTGCTGAAAATCAGTATGTCGTCCAGATACACGACCACAAATTTGCCAATGAATTCCTGCAGGACTTCATTCATCAGCCTCATGAAAGTGCTGGGTGCATTTGTCAACCCAAACGGCATGACCAACCATTCGTACAAACCCTCGTTTGTTTTGAATGCTGTATTCCATTCATCTCCCTCTCTCATCCGGATCTGATGATATCCGCTCTTGAGATCTATCTTTGAAAAATAATTTGCCCCGCTTAGGAAATCCATCAAGTCGTCCATTCTCGGCAGTGGAAACCTGTACCTGATGGTGATTTTATTAATTGCCCTGGAGTCTGTACACATCCTCCAGCCTCCATCCTTCTTTGGACTCAGTACTGTCAGAACAGCACACGGACTCAGACTCTCTCTCACTAGTCCCTTGTCCTGCAGATCCTGTACTTGCCTTTTGACTTCCTCGTTCTCCTGAGGTGTCAACCTGTATGCTGCCTTATTTGGTAAACTTGCTCTGGGTATGAGGTCAATGTGGTGACTCACACTCCTCATCGGTGGCAACGAACGAGGTAGTTCGTCTACGATGATATCAACGAACTCTCCCAACAGTTCCTGAATCTCATCCGGCAAGTCATCCACTCTTGTGCTTGTCAGGACAATTCTTGGCTTCCTGACAACAAATAATTGTGGATCTTCATCCTTCTCCAACTCTGTGAGAAGTTCTTTCCCACTCATGAGAAGTATCTTGCTGCTGACTTCCAGTTTCACTTCTTTATCCTTTATCGGAAGCAACCTATGGAGTCTCCCATCCTTCTCCAAGGTGTATGTGTTCATTCTCCCATCATGAACAACATTTCTATCATACTGCCATGGTCTACCCAGCAGTATGTGGCATACGTCCATGGGAATGACATCGCACAGAATCTCATCATGATAATTCCCAATTTTAAATTTAACTAAGCATTGTTTAGTGACACTTACCCGGTGTCCTTTCTGTAACCACGAGACTTTATATGGACTCGGGTGCTTAGTTGTCTTCAGCTCCAACTTCTCCACCATCTCAGTCACAACGATATTATCAGTGCTTCCACCATCGATGATGACTTTTCATTTTCTGTCCTTGGCTGTGCAAGCCGTCCTGAACAGTCTGCTTCTTTGCACTGAGCTGTCCACCTCTTTCTCAGGTGTCAAAAGAATCTTATGCATCCCAAGCGATCTCCCGCTATCATCATCCTCGCTCCCAGCATCACGCCTCTGCACCTCAGTGATGTGAGCTCCACTTCTGTCCACCTTCCTGTCTGGACAGTCAACGGCTTTATGTCCGTCTTTTCCACATGTAAAACATGTGATGGCTCCTCCTTGGCCTCTTCCTCTACCTCAGGTACGAGGAAATGTATTGGCATCAGCATATCCGCCTTCCTGATCATCTTGCTGCCTCCTCGGCTCAAAAATTTGTTGTCTCTGCTGTGAGGTTCCACCTCTTTCAGCTCTACCCTGAGGTCTCTTCCAATTCTCCTTGGGATTTTGCGTTTTCTCTTGGGCAACCGCTTTGCCTCTAGGCTGGCTTTTGCCTCGGCCTCCCTGTCCCTGCTTGCGGTCCAGCTTTTCTTCGGCTTTCAGAGCCATCTGGTACGCATCCTCAACTGTTCGGATGGTGACCATGCTCAATTCATCCTGAATGTCATACCTGAGACCATTCAGATATCTTGCCACCTTTTCGTCATCACTTTCTCGATGACCAGCTCGAATGTTGAGACTGTAAAATTCCTCGGTGTACTCCTTCACCGTCATCAACTTCTGCCTCAGGTTCTGCATGCGCCTGAACAGAGTGATCTGGTAATCCCTCAGAATGAACTTCGCCTTCATCTTGGCGATCATCCGATCCCAGCTCTTAATCTTCTGTTTTCCTTTGGAACGCCTGTCCGCCTGCAACTCGTCCCACCATAAGGCTGCATGTCCCTTCAGCTTCGTGACTGCATGCCTCACTTTCTTGTCCTCTTCGATATCTTCGTAATCGAAGTAGGTGTCGAGTGCTCGGATCCAATCCAGCAGCTCCTCAGCATTTAGACTTCCCTCATAGATGGGAATATCCATCTTTGTCTTCGAGCTCATCCTTGAAATGGCTCTGATCAACCTCTCGGTTGATGCGTCTTCTGCTGAGACTTCCTCTACATTGCGTCCAGCCTCCTCTTCTACTTCGGAGTCACTGAACTCTGCTGCACCCGCACCGCGTCTCTGGGTGGTCTCCATTTCTTCAAGCCTAGCTCGGAGATCTCTCATCTCTCGTTCCATCTCTGCATTACCTGCCGGCCTTCCCCTTCTTCGGGCATCCCTGTCCTCACGATCAGGTGACTGCCTTTCTCTCCTGGGCGGAATTTTGTCCCTTCTTCAGAAAACAAAGACACTCCCGCTCTGATACCACTCTGACGCAAGTCGTGAGTATCAGAGTGCTTTCCTTTTCTCCTTCACTCCCCTTGCCTGAAATATACAGACAAGATCTTCAGGGCTCTGATACCACTCTGATGCAACCTGCCCCTCAGCGGACGGTCGCTCCCACCAAGACCTTCTCTAACCTCGGCCCGAAGAGCTTCACTGCTCCCCCAGTCCCGTATCGGAACCTTCTGTCACCCACAGGACACTCTATTGATCTCCCGACGACTATTTCGGGAAATCGGGTCTCGCGAAACCACGAGCCCTACACACACGTTCCTGTGCACTTCCATACGCCGAAAACCCGAGTACCGATGGTCGAAGTCAACGACTCGGGATATCACCCCTCGCGATGTCAGCTCTTTGTAATTTCAAACCCTGAGTGCTGAAGCGTCGATCCCACGCGAACGCGCCACCTGGATTTTACTATTTCTGGGCCCCACTTGTCCACGTCACCTCGGGACTTCGCGGATCGTGAATCCACAACACAAGTTGTACTGGGTTGGAAACCCCGAATGCCGATCCCGCGATGTTGGGATCTCTTGCCACCTATACCGTAGAGATCAACGACTCCAAATAACTCGGGAAATCGCGGGTCGCGATTTCAACAAGTATGCGACTTGCGTCGTCAACCGCCGAATGCCGATGTGACTCCTCACAACGATCTTAAGTTGTCGATTCTCTTCCTCTTGAAGAGTACCTCTGCTTCGCCACCTTCGTCCTGTAAGAACTTCACTAGGGTCTGTTCCCATAGTGAAACAAAGGTACTCTCCCTCCTGAGCTTGATTCTTTCTAACTCCCTTAGAATTCTTTCGAGCGCTCTGCTCACACTTCAACCTTCAATCACTCTCCAAGTGTTGAGGTCCTTCAAACCCCGTGCACTCGTCTGCAACAGAGATTTATGGCTTCCTTCCTCAGACTAACTGCTGAGACTTTAATCCGACCTGCACTTCACCTGCACGGCTCGAATAACCCAACACAATTCTGGTCGACGAGAATAAGAGCTTCATTGTTGAACCTCCTCAACACACTCTATGCGGAGGTATTCGACTGCACCCTATGCAGGAATCTCCTGGCTCAAGCAGAGAAACAAATTTGGAACTTATTCTCTCATTCTCTCAGGTTTCGAACCTAATATGCAATCACATACGTAGCATATAAAAGATAAGCATAAAAGGAAGCAAACATGCAAAGGCATAATATCAACAACACACAGAGATCAAACACATCCATGGAATTGAATCAAAGCTTTCCTATTAACTCAATATCTGTACATGGAGTTTCTTCACAATCTCTCTTCTCTGTTCTCTTCTTTCTCCTGTATGAATGAGAGTGAGAATTGTCTAATTCTACAATGATACAAAGGAGGGTGCCTATATTCCGTTTTCCCTCTCGAAAGCCAAAACTGTCTAATCTACAGTTAATTAGTTTATCTACTTGCATTAAATCTACATAAATGCCTCAGCTACCTAAGGACGAGAGCTTATCCGCTCAAGGTTCGTTACAATGTATAAGTGTGCTTCATCACATCAACATATTAATGCTTGGCGCAACCATATTACAATGTTTCAAAATTTGAATGCTGGCGGTGTCCAGCTGTTCTTTGCTCCACGCGCTGGCTCGCTTGATCAAGTGTGGATGCTCCTGCATCACTTTTGGTCATCTCTACTCCAAATCCTTCAAATCTTGTGTCCAGATGGAAACAATGATGCAAATACAATGGTGCCACTTCAAACTGTGACCAAAGACTGGTTTGATAATGTATATTTCAAAAATCTTCAGAACAATATGGGGCTTCTCCAGTTGGATTAGGTTCTCTTTTCCACCACAAATGTGTCGACTGCCATTTTTTAAATTACTACAACAACTTTCCCTATGCCTTCTCTAGAGAATAGGCACTGAGCAGGCTAACTAGTATCATATCAAGATAACAATAGATCATACTGGTCTAGCTATCAGCTTCATCTATCAAGCAATAGGTAGTAGGGGCAGGCAATAGAAAGTAGCAGGGGAAGACAATAGTGGTAGTTCATAAATAATTCCATCAATATTTGGTCTGGTTAACGACTTCATCTATCATGAAACAAGTATTTCAGAAGTAATTCCATTGACAGTGAAAGGCAGTAACTTGTATCCCTGGATCCTGGCTCACGCATCTTCACTAGGAAGCACTTAACAACCAGAATAAGATTATGTGTTTCACATTAGAATGATGTAAAACCAACCTGCCAAGTGGATTGACATGCCATTGACTACTCTAAGGTCAAGCCATCTAGTGCAACATGTACTGCAGCAAGCCCAAACAACCAATCATATATATTTTTTTAATTATTTTTTTAATCCCGACAATTACGAAAAGGAAATCACATATTGCACAACAATAATATCACATCAACGAGATAGAAACCAATCAAATATTCAATCTATAATATTTAATAAATAAGAAAATAAATCATTTTTTAAAAATAAATCAGAATAATATGGAAATACAAATAAGAGTGTGTAATATGATATCTTACCTACATAATACACTAACTAATGTCCTAAAAATCACCAGTTAATATGTGGTCAACGATAGTTGACGACTGTGCGAAAGCTAGAGTCCCTCGCTGCATGCATGGACTAATAATATCGAGATAAGGTGAATTGAAAATGTTATCATTGGTATTGAGATACAATGGTGTATATCATGCAAATAAGTGGAAGGATCATACATCATTTGGCGTGAGAATGAGAGGCACACATGGTATGGAAAAGGTATGAATCAAGGATAATTATTGGTATCACAATACAATCGATCCCAATATTACACATGTGCCTGATCACATCATAAACTCAACAATGCTATCGAATCATCAGATTGAAAAATATGACTCTTAAGTGCAGAGGCCAAGATAGATTTTAATGTTATTTTGATGAAATAGGGAATGCAATTCTTATCGTAATGGAATTTCCCTTTCAATCCTTTAAGTCTACATAATTTGTTTTAGACGAGAGGTTAGAAACAACTTGGATTTTGTCTTGAATATACTTAGTCTATAGGTACCATGCTTCTCCTTGAGCCAATTCCAGTAGACCACCTAGTTGCAAAAGTGGGTATAGAGGCAACAAACTTGAATCTTCTTGAGTTTGAGGAGGTCAATGTGTTGGGTGATGTTATCTTGAATCTACAAAGTACACTTGTTGTGAAGCTAATGTAGATTTAGTGACACAACACACTTGTAATCTTTTGCTTCTAATGTAATGATGTTTTAGGATGCTACAAAGAGTACTAAAAAACTTAATATCATTCTTGTGAAACATGGAGTAAGGTCTTCATTGGGGCATCCCTATTGATGTTCATATGAAATTGATTGCAGGGGAGTAGCAGGACCATCCCTCTGCACTTTAATTGAGGTAAAAAGAGGTAGACGTCGACCCTTGTAGAGTGAAGGCTTGGTGTTGTTCTTTCCCTTTTTTCCCCTTTTTCTAAGACTTTGTCTGCTAGGATACTAGTTTTTAGGTAGAATTTGTCCAATTGTGCCTCAAAATAGGTTTTCACAATTGAATTTTATTTTTTCTTAGTGATACCAACTAGTGGCCTGTTTTTCTAGTACCACTAAGTTTGGTAGTACCTGGAACCAGGTTTTCATTGCCATATTTTATTGCTCATTTTTTTTCTTTTTCAAAAATTGAGTTGGAAAAGAGAATCAAGAGGATGGCTATCTCACTTACAACCTTGAGTTCTACTTTCTTAATCAAGTCTTGAATACATTCTTCCCAAACTTAGGCTTTTGGTACAATATTAAATCATGGATATTGGCTATCAATGTAGTCCTTTTTTCATTGATGGTGTACAACTTTATGGACCCATTGTCGTATACAATGTCGATCTCATATGGCTCCATCTGGCAAGTGCAAAATTTCCCTTTGAAGTCTTAGTACCTTTAATCCAACAGGAGGGCCCAATTTCCTTATTTAAACTTCTTTTTCTTGATGAATCTGTCATGCCACTTAGCTCTCTATCGTTGGTTGGGAGCGGTGTGTTGTAAAGAAACTTGATAGATTTAATCAAGTTCATTTATTTGGTTGAGCCGATGTTTCTGATCCTCCAATAGATCTATACCCACTTGTACTACAACTCTCAATGTCTTGACTTCGAATTCTATTGGGAGAATCACATGCTTCCCATGCATAAGCTCATATGGGGTAAAACCTGTAGCGTTCCTCCAAGTGGTTCGGTAATCCCAAAGAGCCTATGGAATCCTATCATGCCAATGGTTTTGATGATGTTGGATTGTCTCGGGTAGAATGGCCTCCAAAACCTTGTTTGCGAATTTCACTTGTCCATTTGCCTGAGGATGGTATGGAGTAGACATCCAATGCTTGATTTTGAATTACTGAGTGATGGACTGAATGAGATGAGAATGAATTGATTCCCTTGGTTGATAATAATCTCTCAGGGGACCTAAAAATGAACAAAAAATTCTTCATACAAACAACCAATCACTGTTTGTTCAGTAGAGTTTGGAAGGGCCTTAGCTTCAACCCACTTGGTCGTGTAATCGATGCACACCAAAATGTACACTTTCTATCTTGACGGTGAGTTAATTGTCCCTACACACTCAAGGGCCCATTTCTCTAAGGGATCCACCAAAACTTGAGGCTGAAGTGACATTTCATTAGACTAAACTGGTCAACCCATTCACTGACAATTGTCACAACTTTTGACATATTTCTTGGCTTCCCTGAAAATGGTAGGCCAACAATATGTCATGTGTAACACTTTGTTTGTATTTCTCTTATCAATGAAGTGTTCTCTACACATTTCATCATGGTAGTCTTTGAGAATGTCATAGATCTCATCTTCACTAACTCAACACTAGATAACAAGATTCAACCATGTGCGAAAAAATGACCTTCGACACATGAGTACATGACACTTTGTCTAACCACCTTTTGGTGTTCTCTTGGTGACAAGTGTTGCAAGAGATTTCCTACAACCAAGTAGTTAAAAATGTCTGCAAACCAAGATGTTTTGATAGACAAAGAAAATATATGTTCATCTGGAAAAATGTCTTCTATAGAGACAACTTCTCTCGCCGATAACCTTTGAGAGGAAATCAAAAAGCACATTTTCCCTCCTAGGTTTGTCAAGGATTGTAATTTCAAACTCCTGCAACAAAAGTAGCCATCTAGACACCCTACCATTAGTAATGGGTTTATTCATAAGACAATGAGTGACATAATGATCAGTATGTATAAACATAGGGTAACCAATAATATAATGATAAAATTTATTAATTGCATGGAAAACAATAAAAAAATCCATCTTAGTTACCATATAGTTTTGCTCAGTTGGAGTGAGATTCTTACAGATGTAGTAGATAACATAGGGATTTCGGGGACTCCAAGGATGAAAATTGTAACATGAAAACTCACAAAAAAATCTCACTACTTTAGGGAAAAATCTCACCCATAAATTTCACTCTACAAGCATACCAAATTACTTCTTCATGCATTTTCATCTCCAAACAACTAACACACATGCCCACTATGGCTGCCTTTAAGCTCCAACACTCTGTACTACCTTGTTGTCCCAAAAACTAATTGTAAAAACTGCCTTCCTTTCCCATACAAATTTCCTTCTCTTCTCATGCTTGCTTGACTCTCACTCTTCCCCAAAAATATTTACTTGACTCTCACACTCCCCCCATGCTTTCTTGTACTCATCCCATGATCTCAATAACCCCATGAGGTGATATCACACACCAACCCTCTTACATGTGTTTAATGATAGGCTTTGCGAACACTCAAACAAAAAAATAGAAGGTTTATACACAACAATAAAATTTAGAAAGGTGGGTTGGGATTAATATACATGAATGCTTTCCCCCTTGGACCCCTCTTTTATACATTCCCTTCTCTTGTGGAAACTTATCCCCCATTACTCCATCTGTGTCCATCTGTTGCTGGTGTTACATTTTATTTTATTATTACGATATACAAAATTTACATATTACATCATCGGACTCACGACCATATATCATATTTACATTATACATCGCTAAAATGGGGATTAAAAATGGGACGTTATCTTCCCTTCCCCTTAAAATCTGCACTGTCCTTGGTGCACAACACCATACCGACATACATATACAAAATTTACATCATAGTACTTGGTAATTTTTCAAGTTCATGACTCTTGCAACAATTCCAACCAACAATCTCTCATTCCCCTCAACCCGGGAAATCCCAAGGGAGTGTAACCCCTTCTCTGCACCACAATCCCTCATGATGTACCACTTCTTTTCTAGGGCTCCAACATAGATCATACAAGAAATACACAAGATGTGGCTCCAGGAATTCTAGTTTCCAAAATGGAGGCTTGTACTCAAAAACTCGTGGGTACTCCTCATGCATGGTCTCCTTATGTTCCCATGTGACGTCTTTAGGAGCATAGTACATCCATTGAACATTTACTAGACTAATGGCTTTGTTCCTGAGAAATTCGAATTTCTAGTCCAAGATGTGTACTGGTTAGACACGAAATTCCCCTTCGTGCTCCACCTGTATCATAGTCCAATCAATTAAGTTGTTAGGATCATGAAAATATTTATTCAATAAAGACACATGAAGCACATTATGAATTCTCATGGATGAAGGAAATACAAGCATATATGCAACTAGGCCTATCTTCTCTAAAACTTCAAACAACCCATAGTATCTCGTTGTCGACTTTGGGAAACTTCCTAATCTTAACGAGCTCCTCTTAGCTTTTACTTTTAAAAACACATGCTCACCGAATCTAAATTCCTGTATGTCATGATTTTATTTGCATAAATATTTTTCCTATCTTGTAAAACCTTCAAATTCTGTTTGATCTTTACCATATGCTATTCCATTTCCTTTAGTAATTTTGGCCCAATAACTGCTCTATTTTCTAGGTTGTCCCAATTTATTGATGTGTTATATTTATTGCGATACAAGGCTTCAAATGAGAACATCTTTAACGCTATATGATACCTGTAAGTTTTAAACCTGCGAAGTAAAGAAATGCATATAGATTCTTAAGCAATACAGAAATTAATCAATGGCTCATACACATATTACACAAAGATTTTTACTGGAAACCCTCAACCGGGAAAACCTTTCTTATTTTCATTATATCGAATTTCACCATTCACCATACAATATATACAATGTTTTTAGGTATTTCGTAGATACCAAAACCCTAATCCCTTAATCCGAGATTAATTTACAAATCAGCTAAAAATAGCAAAAACTGCCCAAAAAAAAATTTCGAACCCCATCGGCCCCGGGCTACCGCCCGGTGCCAAACGCTGCGCGTAACCTCGGGGCATTTCTCCGAACCCCATCGGCCCCGGGCTATCGCCCGATGCTGAACGCTGCATGTAACCAGGGGGGGGCATACCTGCCCCCCCCTGGGACCCCCCTAGGAAGCGCAGTTGTCATATCTGACGCACCCACACACACACACATGTAAAGAATATAACACATACCCAACAATACTCATTATTATATAAAAACTCAACTAGATGAAGGTAGTCTTCCCACTTGGAAGGTTTGTCCATTACATACATTCTCAACATATCTTCAATTATTCGATTAGTTCTCTCTTTTTTCCCATCTGACTCTGGATGATATGCTATACTGAAATTCAAATTAGTACCAAATCCTTTAAACAACCCTGTCCAAAAGTTATAAGTGAAATTGAGATCTCTATATGAACATTTGTATAGAATGTGCAACATTTGTAATTTTTTCCACCACTACCATGATGGAATCATATTGCCTTGTTTTCCTTGGGAACTTAGTGATGAAATATTTTGTAACTACCTCCTTTCCATTCAGGAATGGGAAATTACTGTAATAATCATCCTAGATGTTTGTGTTCAGTCTTCACTTTCTGAAATTCAATGCACACGACTATGTAATTAGCCACATCTTTCTTCATTCTTGGCCATAAATACTAGATTCTTATTGCTGTAATTGTCTTTTGGTACCCTGGATGTCCAACATAGGGTACATTGTGCATCTCTGTCAACACCATATTTCTCAATTCCTTAGTGTTAGGAACATAAAATTTGTCGTTGAACAAGAGGATTTGATCTTCTTCCTTCTTGTAATCTTTGTATTTCTGTTGTACACTGTTTTTTTGTAAGATTTCTTTAAATTGTGTATAACGTGGGTCTACTATTACAACCTCTAAAATTCTGTCTTTTAAATCTGTCATGCACATACTAGTGGCTACAACATGCATTTCATGCACTCTCCTGCTGAGTGCATCAACTACTTTATTCTATTTTCCGTTGATGTGCTTGATGTCAAAGTCACATTCACTGAGAAATTCCATCCATCTAGTCTGTCTGGCATTCAACGTGGGTTGCTCAAATAAGTGTTTCTGACCGCTATGATCTATCTTTAGCTCAAATTTTCTTCCCATGAGATAATTCCTCCACATTTTCAAGGCATGAACTATGGATTCTAACTCTAAGTAATGGATAGCATAATTTATTTCATGTTCCTTAATATTCCTTGACTCATAACATATGACATGCCCATTGTGTGTAAGGACTCCACCAATCCCTTTCTTGCATGCATCCGTGCACACAACAAAATCTTCATATGGATCTGCAACCTTTAGAATAGGTGCACTCGTCAACAATTCCTTCAAATGTTGGAAAATCTCCTCACATTTGGTACTCCGTTCAAACTTTGTTCCCATCTTTTGCCGTGAAGTGATTGGATGTGAAACCTTGGAGAAAACTTCAATGAATCTCCTATAGTATCCAACTAATCCCATAAAGGATCTCACTTTTGAAACATTCTTTGGCGCTGACCAAATTTTGATTGCTTCAATATTCTTAGGGTCCACTGTGATGCCATCCTATGAGATAATGTGGCCCAAATAATGGATTTATCTTTGATAGAAGGTGCACTTGCTCAACTTGGCATACAATTGGTGTTCTCTCAATACCTGTAGCAACATCCTCAAATGTTTTTCATGATCCTCCTCTATATTGGAGTAGATAAGAATATCATTCAAGAAGACAATGACGGATTTGTCTAGGTAATCCTAGAACACTCCATTCATTAGACACATAAAAGTAGCGGGTGAATTTTTCAACCCAAATGGAACCACTACAAACTCATAATGGCCATACCTTGTCCTGAATGTTGTATTATTGATGTATTTTTCTTCTATTCTTACTTGATGATAACATGATCTCAAATTAATATTCGAAAATAGATTTTCTCCTTTCAATTGATTGAAAAGATCATTGATCCGTGGTAGAGGGTACTTGTTATTTACAATAAATTTATTAAGTTGTATGAAGTCAATACACAACCTTATAATTCCATCCTTTTTCTTCACAAAAATCACCGAGGCACCCCAAGGTGAGACACTTGGATGTATGTATCCCTTCTTAAGAAAAATTTCTAGCTACATTTACAATTCATTAAGCTTCAATGTGCTCATTTTGCAAGGAGTTTTGGACACCGGGGAAATTCCATGAATTAAGTCAATAATATATTTAGTGACAATCCTGGAAAATCCCTAAATATATCTTCATTTTATTTCGAAACCGGATAGTATGTTGGAATACTAAGAGGAAGGGGGTGAATCAATATGAGCACAATCAATAATTTTAATCACAAAATAAAACCTCCAATAAATATCATGAGCATGAAATATATCATCAACACCATAATTCAATGCATAGACATCACATAAACACAGTACACCAATATTTTACATGGAAACCAAATGCGGGAGAACCATAGAATGATTTTCTTATTTATCAAAGAGTACATTCATTGGAAGCACCAACTTCCTATTTCTCCAGCTACAACTGGAAGGAGACTCCAACCCCTATTTACATGATGCAACCTGAAGGATGTCAGGTATGTGTTATATTCTTTGCACGAGCATTTATATTCTTTTCCTCGAGAAATGTGTCACATTTTTGCTTCGTTTTTCGTGTTGCCTCGATTTTCATGTCCATTGTTGAGTGGTTTTTTCGACACATGGTTTTTGCCGATGGTTTTCTATTTCCAGTTAAGGAATTAGGGTTGTTGACTAATCCAGGTCATTGGGTTAGGGTTTTGGATGCCACTGGCTCCTATATTCATATTGTATTGTAAACAATGTATCACTATGAATGAATATAGAATATGCTGGTTTTCTCGGTTTGGGTTTCGAGGGGAAAAATCTTTGTGTAATGTTTGTTTTTTCCATTGTATATTTTCTGTTCTTTTACTAAAAAATTGTTTGCAATAAATATTGTACAAGGTTAAAATCTACATTTGGTATCAGATCTTTGTTGGCTTCAGGGGGATGCCTTTGTGGTCAGGGGTTTGGGTTGGGACTGTGATAAGCCTTGTTACAGTGGGAGATCCGTGGTATTAAATTTTTAGGTGAAAAGAAATGGCAAGCAATTCAAAAATGAATATTGAGAAGTTTAATGGGAAAAGTTTTGAGCTATGGAAGCTCAAGATGGAAGATCTGTTGGTGGACAAAGATGAGTGGATCATGGTAGATCCAGGTACTGCACCTACAAGAACTTCAATAGATGATTGGAAAAGTTGGATCAGAAGGCAAAGAGCACAATCCGACTGTGTTTCTCAGATTCAATATTACTGAATCTATCATAGGAAGCTACAACCAATGATTTATGGGATAAGTTGGGGAATTGTATCATTCTAAGTCCCTAGTAAATAAACTATTCCTGAGAAAGAAGCTGTATAACCTGAGGATGAGAGATGGAGACTCGGTGACAGGGAATTTGAATGCCTTCAATACTGTGGTAAGTTAGTTAGTATCTATTAAGATTAAAATTTCAGATGAAGACAAGTGTATCAATTTATTGTGTTCTTTGCCATACTTGTGGGATAGTCTAGTTGTGGCCATATGTAGTATTACAACTGCCTTGAAGTTTGATGAAGTGGTCTCATCCTTGTTGTCGGAGGAGATGAGACATAAGAATATGGAAGGATAGAGAACAAACACATTATTTGCAAGAGGATGCTCCCAGGAAAGGAATAGATCTAAGTTCTCAAGTGGGAGATCTAAGTCTAAGGGTAGATCTAAATCTCCCAGAAATTTTGTAAAGATATGTTGGAGATGTGGAAAATAAGGGAACTACAAGAAGCAGTGTAGATCCAAAGTTGAGAGAAAGAATGGATCTGAAGAATCTCCTTCTACAAAAGAAAATACCTCCAAGGAAGGAGGGGATGTGTACTTGGCTTCTTCAAGTACACATGCAGATTATGAGGCATGATTGGTTGACTCAGGTGAATCCTTTCATATGATTCCCCATAGGGAGTGGTTTTGTGTGTTGGTTGTGGAGCCTGATTATCTTCCTGATTCAGATGTCTTTTATTTTCAGCTGTGTTTATACCCCATGAAGTATTTACACCCCAGAAGTATGTACACTCTTCCATGTGGGGGAGTGCAGAGGGGGGTTACCCCCTCTATGGGGTCTGGGGGGAAGAAATCCCCTGAAGGAAAAATTGCCTTGTAAATGTATATTGTAATTTCGTTGTAAATCTAGACCGTTCATTTTAAGGTCGCAGATCTAATGGTAGAAATTATGTTATGGTTTTTTTCCCTAGAAGGAAACCCTTGGTTATGAGGGAAATGTATTGTGGCTATGAATTATGGCGAATATTGTATTCTAAGATAGGATATTGTGAGAGAAAGAAGAGGAAGTTACAACAGGTTTGCTGTAGGTTGTATCCCTTCATGTTGCTGGATAATAATAAAGGAAGGACCTGGCAATTTCTCTGGTGGATGTAGCCCACACTGGGTGAACCACGTATATCTGTGTCTCTATTATATTGTGTATCTTCTGTGTTTTATTTCCGCATTTGTTTTATTTTATTGTTCCACGATCTTGTTTTTCTAAACACTGGTATCAAAGCGAAAGGTAACTCACAGGAAAAGAGGGTTCCTGGTTCGAGTGGGAGCAATGGCGGAAGATGGAAAGTTTAGGGTCGAGAAATTTAACGACCAAATCTACCAGTTATGGAAGATGCAGATGGAAGATTATTTATATCAGAAGGATCTATTCCTACCATTGGGTGGAGTAGCAAAGAAGATGATGGCCATGAAGGATGCAGAATGGGAGATTCTTGACAGAAAGACTCTAGGAATGATACAACTAAGCCTGGCAGTGTCAGTGGCTTTCAATATTTTGAAAGAAAAGACAACGAAGGCTTTGATGGACACATTGGCTAAATTGTATGAAAAACCCTCAGCATCCAATAAGGTATTTCTAATGAAGATATTATTTAATATGAAGATGTTAGAAGGTGGGTTTGTTGCAGATCATTTAAATGATTTTAATACGGTTACTAATCAACTAATTTCTATAAAAGTGGACTTTGATGATGAGGTCAGGGCTCTTCTAATCTTGTGCTCATCGCCAGAAAGATGGAACGACTTGGTCATGGTTGTAAGTAACTCTGTCTCTGATTCAAATACTTTAAAATTTGATGATGTTGTTGGTGTTATCCTTAGTGAGGAAATGCGACGGAAAAGAACAGGTGAGACATCATGTAATTCATTGAACATGGAGAATAGGGGAAGATAAAAGGATAGAGGAAAGGGCGCAGGGAACCGTGAGAATTCTAGGAAAGGAAGATCCAAATATAGACTTGGAAAGATAGAGTGCTGGAATTGTGGGAAGAAAGGACATCTGAAGAAAGACTGCAGAGCTCCAAAGAAACAAAGAGATGGACAACAGGAGAGGAATCAGGAAGAAAATGTAACAGGTGATGTGTTACAAGATACTTTTATTCTTTTTGTAGATAATATTTATGAGTCTTGGGTAGTAGATTCAGGGGCTTCATTTCATGCCACACCCCATAGGAAACATTTTCTAGATTATGTTCAAGGTGATTTTGGACAAGTTCATTTGGGTGATGATGCACCATGAAAAATATTTGGAATGGGAAAGGTAAAAATAAAGCAACACAATGGAAACCGATGGTTGTTGAAAGAGGTAAGACATGTTCCAGATTTAAGGAAAAATATGATTTCAACAGGGCAGTTGGAAAGTGAAGGTTGTATATCCATATTTACAGATAAGACGTGGAAGGTCATCAAAGGATCATTGGTGATAGCAAAAGGAAAGAAGGTAGGTACATTGTATTTATGTACTGGTAATAATGACTCTTCTATCTCTTTAGCTTCTATAGGAGTGGATACAACACTATTCCATCATAGTTTGGGACACATGAGTGAGAAGGGAATGCAGATCCTTCAAAAAATAAATTTGTTGCCAGATCTTGAACAGATTGATTTGGACTTCTGTGAGCATTGTGTTTATGGAAAACATAAGAGAGTCAGATTTCTTAGAGTCAAAAAATAAAAGAATAATGAAAGGTTAGAGATTGTGCATACATATGTATGGGGACCAAATCATGTATCATCTCTTGGTGGCTCTCGTTATTATGTTACTTTTATTGATGATGCAACTAGAAAAACTTGAGTTATTGCATTCGACAAAAATCTGATGTTTTTGATACTTTTAAGAAATATAAAGCTTTGGTTGAGAATGAGACAGGAAAAAGTTTGAAGTGTCTCATATCAGATAATGGAGGTGAATATTGCAACAAGGAGTTTGATGATTACTTTTCATACCACGGGATTCGTAGAAAGAAGACAGTTCCAAGAACAACAAGAAAATCGTGTGTCATAAAGGATGAATAGGACAATCATGGAGCGTGCAATGAGTATGAGATTGCATGATGGTTTTCCCTTACATTTATGGGTAGATGATGTAGATACTACTATTTAATTAATAAATAGAGGACCTTCAATATCTTTGGATGGTAGAATTATAGAGGAGGAATGGACAGGAAAAAAGGTAAACTATTCTTTTTTGAAAAATTTCAGTTGTGAAGCATTTGTCCATATTGATAAAGAAAATAGAACAAAGCTTGAGGCAAAATCCAAGAAGTGTACCGTTATTGGATAAAGTGTTAATTATTTTGGTTATCACTTATGGGATTATGAAAATAACAAAATCTTTAGGAGTAGAGATGTCATATTCAATGAGAAGGTCATGTACAAAGATTAGTTGTAGGGAAAAAAACAGGAAAAAGAAAAACAAGAATACACAGTGCTTGATGAGATCACTGAAAAATAAATTCCAAAGGAACCAAAAAATCAAAATGTACAACAACAGGAGCAACATGTACCTCAAACACCTGCAAGTGTTGTTAGAAAATCTACCAGGTTAAGTATACCCCCTGAACAATACTCTCCTTCATTGTATTATTTATTGTTGACTGATTCTGGTGAACCAGAATGTTATGAAGAGGCAATGCAGATAGACACCAAAAAGAAGTGGGAGCAAGGCATGAAAGATGAAATAGATTCCTTGGTAAATAACCATACTTGGGACTTGGTTCAGTTTCCTGTAGGAAAAAGAGCATTGCAGAATAAATGGGTTTACAAGTTGAAGGAAGAAGATGGAGGAATAAATCGGTACAAGGCTAGACTTGTTGTAAAGGGGTTTGCACAAAAGAAAGTTATAGATTTTGATGAAATATTTTCTCCTGTTGTTAAAATGACTTCAATTAATACTATTTTAAGTCTTGTGGTAGTATAAGATTTGCATCTTGAACAATTAGATGTTAAAAAAACCTTTCTCCATGGGGATTTGTAGGAAGAGATTTATATGCAACAGCCACAGGGGTATGAGGTCAAAGGGAAGAACAATTTGGTATGCAGGTTGAAGAAGAGCTTGTATGTCCTAAAGAAAGCTCCAAGGCAGTGGTATTTGAAGTTTGACAGGTTTATGACAGAACAGGGTTATAGTAGACGTCATTCTGATCACCGTGTTTATTTCAAAAAGCTAGAAAATGGAAGCTATATTATCTTGCTATTGTATCTAGATGACATTCTTGTTGCAGGGTCTAGTATGCAGGATATAAATGTGCTCAAGAAGATATTAGATAATTCATTTGCGATGAAGGATTTGGGTGATGGAAATAAAATCCTTGGTATGAGAATAACAAGAGATAGGAAAAATCGCAAATTGACATTGTCTCAGGGTGAGTACATAGAGAATGTGTTGGAGAGGTTTAGAATGCAGAATGAAAAACCAGTTAGTACACCTTTAGTGAGCCATTTCAAATTAACTAAGGAAATGTGTCCCAAGACATAGGAGGAGATAGAATACATGTCCAAGGTCCCTTATTCATCAACAATTGGCAGCTTGATGTACGCAATGGTTTGCACAAGACCAAATATTTCACATGTAGTGGGAGTTGTGAGAAGGTATATGAACAATCCAAGTAAATAACATTGGGAGACAGTAAAGTGGATTCTCAGGTATTTGAGAGGTACTTCTACTCATGCATTATGTTTTGGAGGTTTAGACACTTTTCTACAGGGATATGGTGATTTAGATATGGCAGGTGATAAAGAAAACATGAGGATCACTGTAGGGTATGTTTTTAATATAGGTGGAACAACAATAAGTTGGATTTCAAAACTAAAAAAGGTTGTTGCACTTTCAACAACAGAGGCAGAGTATGTTGCTGCTACATAGGATAGTAAATAGATGATTTGGTTACATAGGTTTATGGAGGAATTGGGAAAGAAGCAGGAGAATAGCAGGTTGTACTGTGACAGTGAGAGTGCCATTCATCTTACAAAGAAATCAACCTTCCATTCGAAGACTAAGCATATATAGTTGAGGTACCACTTCATACGATTTGCCTTGGAAGATGGAAATTTGAAGTTGGAAAATATACACACTAGCCAAAATCTTGCAGACATGTTAACAAAGGGAGTAACCAGGGAGAAATTGAGTTCCTGCTCAGTTTCAGTTGGTCTTCAAGAATGAAGATGAAGATGAGAAATTTTCTAGGTCCAAGAAGGTTCAGAGTCCAACACATACAACAATAGTGGAGTTGTTGAGATCAGTCTCCAAGTGGGAGATTGTTGGTTGTGGAGGCTGATTATCTTCCTGATTCAGAGGTATTTTGTTTTCAGCCATGTTTATACCCCATGAAGTATTTACACCCCAGAAGTATGTACACTCTTCCACACGGGGAGTGAAGAGGGGGGTTACCCCCTTTGCAGGGTCTGGGGGGAAGCGGGCCCTCGACGGGGGTTCAGAGGGAAGCACCCCCACGGTGGGGGTTCGAGGGCAGCATCCCCCAATGGGGGTTTGGGGGTGAATCCCCCGAAGGAAAAATTGCCTTGTAAATGTATATTGTAATTTCATTGTAAATCTGGACCGTTCATTATAAGGTCACAGATCTAACGGTAGAAATTATGTTAGGGTTTTTTTCCCTAGAAGTCAACCCTCTGTTATGAGGGAAATGTATTGCGGCTATGAATTATGGCGAATATTGTATTTTGAGATAGGAGACCGTGAGAGAAAGAAGATGAAGTTACAATGGGTTTGCTATAGGTTGTATCCCTTCATGTTGCTGGATAATAATAAAGGAAGAACCTGGCAATTTCTCTGGTGGACATAGCCCACACTGGGTGAACCATGTATATCTATGTCTCTATTGTATTGTGTATATTCTATGTTTTATTTACTCATTTGTTTTATTTTATTGCTCCACGATCCTATTTTTCTAACACTATGAATATGAAAGCTATGATGGAGGTAATGTTTTCCTAGGTGATGACTTGACAACCAGAATCATAGGTCGAGGAAAAGTCAATTTGAGGCTCATAGATGGAAGGATTATAACACTACCTGGTGTTCTGCACATCCCAAGATTGGCCATAAATTTGATTTCTGCAAGCAAAATGGGCGATGCAGGGGTAAAAATAATATTTGAAAAGGAAACCTGCAGGATGGTTCGAGGAGAAATGGTGTTGTTTAAGGGAGCTCGGTTTGGAACTATGTATAAGATGCAAGGAAGCACTATTAGTGATGCGTGTAATAGGTCCATTGTTCCTGATATTGGAGTTGAAGAAGAGAGAACTCCTATAGTCTCTGGAGAAAAGGTTATGCTGTGGCATCAAAGACTGGGGCATATCGGAGAGAAGGGTCTTCGACTACTACACAATAAAGGTATGGTTGAAAGTATGTCTAAATGATCTCTGGATTTTTATTTCTGTGAACATTGTGTATATGGGAAGCAAAACCGGGTAATATTCCAATGAGGGAAGAAGGAATTTTATAACTTGTTCACAATGATGTTTTTGGACCTGTGTCGGTCCCATCATTGGGAAAATCTGTGTACTATGTCTCATTTATAGATGAATTCTCGAGGAATAATTGGATATATTTCCTCAGGAATAAATATGAAGTCTTTGATAGGTTTAAAGAGTTTAAGTATCTTGTTGAGAATTAAATAGAGAAAATAATTAAGGTGCCGAGGACAGATAATGGCGGAGAGTTCTATAGGAATGAATTTGAATAATTCTGTAAGAAGTGCGGTATATAAAGGTAGAAGAATACTCCATATACACCTTAGCAGAATGGAGTTGCAAAAAGGATGAACAAGACGTTGATGGAAAAAGAAAGGTGCAGGCTCAATGGTGTCAGGTTAGGGCAAGAATTCTAGGCAGAGGCAGTGGGTACTGCATGTTACCTAGTCAACAGATCACCCTCATCAGCGCTGGATGAAAAGACTCCATAAGAGGTATGGTCTGGTAAGAAACCTTCTCTCACACATCTCAAGGTATTTGGATGTGATGCATATGTTCATGTTCCAAAGGAAAACATGAGTAAGCTAGATAAGAAGGCTGAAAAGTGTATTTTTATTGGATATAAAGATGGTCTCAAAGGTTATAAGCTTTGGAACCCAGAAACTAAGAAGGTAGTGTATAACTGAGATGTGGTATTTAGAGAAATGAAGGATGTTGTTAAACAGGAATTCCTACCAAGTAAGGAAGAACAAGATAAAATAGAGTTTGATTTAAAGGATGATGAATCTGACTCTACAAAAGAAAAAGAATAAGAATAAGAAGATCCTCATACTCCAGTATTGAGGAGATCGGTTCGAGAAAGAAGGCTACAGAAAGGTATACTCCATATGATTTCCGTTCAAATTTTTCTTTGTCTATTACTGAAGATGATCCTAGATCTGTCAGGGAAAAAGTGGATTCAGAGGATGGAAATCTATGGAAAAAGGCCATGGATGAAGAAATGGCATCCTTGGATAAGAATGAGGCTTGGGATCTAGTGGATTTGCCAACTAGAAGAAATCCCATCGGAAACAAATGGGTATTTAAAAAGAAGCTGAATGCAGAAGGAAAAGTGGAGAAATACAAAGCTCGGTTAGTAGCAAAGGGTTATTCCTAGGTTGAGGGAATTGATTTTGGTGAGATTTTTTCTCTTGTTGCCAAGTTAACCTCTATAATATTTTTGTTATCTGTTACTACTGCATTTGATTTTCAAGTAGAACATATGGATGTGAAGAAATCATTCCTTCATCGGGATCTGGAAGAAGAAATCTATATGAAGAAGCCAAAAGGATTTGCTGTGAAGGGAAAGAAGGAGCTGGTATGCAGGATGAAAAAGTCCCTATATGGTTTAAAACAATCACCAAGGATGTGGTATCAAAAAAATGATACTTATATGTTGGGACTTGGCTTCACAAGAAGCAAAGAAGATCATTGTGTGTATTTTGAATTAATTGGTGATCATTTGATTTATTTGGTCTTGTATGTGGATGACATGTTGCTGATAGGAAACAACAAGGATATTATCTAGGATGTGAAAACTTAGTTGTCCTTTAAATTTGACACGAAGGAGCTTGGTGTTTCAAATTTTATTTTGGTCATGGAAATTAAAAGAGATCAGAAAAGAGGAAACTTTGGTTAAATCAAATAAAATATGTTGAGATAATATTGCAGAGGTTTAATATGCAGGACTGTAAATCGATCAAGGTTCCTATTCCTTTTGGTGTAAATTTGTCTACGGATCAGTGTCCCAAGACACATGAAGAGGAGGCAGACATGTCTCATTGGGTGTTTTGAGCACGTATATGTCAAAACCAAGGAAGGAGCATTGGACAACAGTAAAAAGGGTTTTTAGGTATTTGTGTGGTACTTCTAGCTATGGATTTTGCTACCAAGGAAGACTGGGATTGGACAGAGTGTTGGATATACATGAATTTGTAGATGTAGACTGAGATAGAGATCTGGATCGTAGAATATCTACAAGTGGGTATGTGTTTAACCTATTTGGAGGAGCAATACGTTGGATGAGAAAAAGACAGGCTGTAGTGGGACTTTCAACTAAAAAAGCTGAATACATGGCAGCCACTCATGCAAGTAAGGAAGAAATATGGTTACAAATATTGTGTTCAAGTATTGGGTTGGTACAACAAGATGTAAGGATATATTGTGATAGTCAAAGTGCAATTTTTTTGGCGAATAACCCTGCTTATCATTGAAAGACAAAGCATATTGATATTCAATATCAGTTTGTGAGAGACATGGTTGAAGAAAAGAAAGTGTTGTTTATGAAGGTGGAAACTTTGAAGAATGTTGTAGATTCATTAACAAAATCTGTGAGCACTAAGAAGTTCTCTTGGTGTAGAGGATCCATGGGCACCACTGTCCTGGATTGTTGACTATGTAACCTTGTAACCCCTGTATGCAAAGAAAAAAATAAGTAGGAGAATGTTGGGTATGTGTTATATTATTTTCACGAGTAGTAGTGTCTACGTTGCACCAAGCGCACAAGTAGCGCCCCCCCCCGATATTTTTTTCCTTAGTAAACGTGTCACATTTTTGCCTCATTTTTCATGTCCATTGTTGAGTGGTTTTTCGTCACATGGTTTTTGCCGATGGTTTTGTATTTCCGGTTAAGGAATTAGGGATGTTGACTAATACATATAATTGGGTTAGGGTTTTGGATGCCGCTGGCTCCTATATTTATATTGTATTGTAAACAATGTATCACTATGAATGAATATAAAATATGTTGGTTTTCCCAGTTTGGGTTTTCAGGGGAAAAATCTTTGTGTAATGTTTGTATTTGCCATTGTATATTTTCTGTTCTTTTACTAAAAATTTGTTTGCAGTAAATATTGTACAAGGTTAAAATCTACAAAGGAAGTTCTAACTCCCTAATTTACTTGCTCCAACCAGAAGAAGGATACAACCCCCTTTTCTTGCCCTGTCCTGCCACCTTGAAATATAAATTTAGACCAATCTATCACTACCTCTGTCACTGATAACATGTTGTTGTTGTTGTTTCTAATATTGCTTCTATTGGTTTCGATATCTCATCAAGACTGCAACCATAAATACCTCATACCAAGATCCACAAGAGAGTTCTCCAAATAAAATTCCTATGAATCACTATGACATATCTATTCCTGATTTCTTCAAAATACACACCCTAATATACACAGGAAGACATACCTCCAACCTGTAGATGACCTAGGTTTTAGATATTTGATCTTCAATTTTTTTTCTTCACATGTCCACGACCCATACACTGCCTACTTGCGGATGTCCACACTTTTTTTTTACTGAAGATCACGAATGTATTCACTTTTCCTCCCAAAACACATAAATTTATGCAAAGGACTTGGATCTGTAACTATTTCTCCATACACTCGACTCTTGCAAACTTCTTCCTTCACTGGACTTCACTGACCTCCACTCACTGCCTTAGATCTACCAATCTATATTCACAGAAGTGATATTCAATTGACTCTTCTCCGTGTTTTAATGAAGATCTCATGATGACATGCAACTGACATGCAACTTGTTAAATTCTATTTACAACTACTTTATTTTGACATGCAACTTGTTAACTTCCTATTCAAGGGTTGACATCAATGAAAACCAATATTTCAACATAGTCTTCATGACTTGGATAATTATCTTTTGTTGGCTTGTCCATATAGGATGCATATATCTGACACCCTTTTCTAAAACTTCTTTTTAGCTGCAATGCTGAAATCTCTCCGACGGGTATAGGTCTTGGAATACCTTACATCGTCCTTGAATTTCCTTCTTGATCAAGGCATGCAAAATCCTTTCTGTAACAATCTAAGACAATGTGATACTTTTCCAACTAATCCATACCAATCAAGAAGTCATATGACCTAATTAGTATGATGTTCAAATCTTCCTTAGTGTTGACTCTATTCATGTTCACTATAAAATATTTGACAAACTAATTGATTCTTCTTTTGGTTCCAGTGGCTAGCTAAACCAACTAAGACTTTTATGCTTACATCTATTTAGTTTAAATATGTCAACCATATTAGGATATATATAGCTATGACTAGCTCCAAAATCAATCAAAATAGATAAGGGATTATTACCAATCTTACCTTCCACCTCAATCATGTGGGATTGATAGTTTGTTTGTCTATCATGTGGGATTGATTGATAGCTTGTGATTTCTTCCCTTGCTTACCTTCCACCTCAATCATGTGATATTGATTGATAGTTTGTGCTTGTTGCCCTTTTTTCCCACTCAAAAATCTTTGGATTTTAACATTCTCATCCTTTATGAAGCCAACATACCTCAACAATTCAAGGAACCTCCTCTCATACTAATCCATTGTCATGCTTCCAAGCTTGAGTTCAAAGAAATATTTCATCTTCTTGTCATAATAATTTTCTAACAAGTATTTCTTTTGAAAATAATTTTTGAACTCCCTCCATGAGATCCTCTTCTCATCAATGTGCTTAACTTTCTCGAGTTGATCCCATCACATAGATGCTTTTACTTGAAGATGGTAGGTTTCTATTCTGACTTCTACATTTGATGAATAATTGTGCAATTGGAAATATTTCCTCATTCCCAACAACCATGCTTCTACATATTCATATTTTTTTTGATTACCATCAAAACTAGGAGGCTTAATCTTCCTAAATATCTTTGCAAATCATCTACTTCTTTCCTCCTCCTCTATCTTCAGACTTGGGACACACTTGGGATAGTCTCCAACCTTGAATGTGAATGTGCTATTCTAGTCGAGTGCCCTTGCGGATGATGATGTCTACTAACACTCCTTGTTCTCCTAGATCCCTCATGTTCATCCCTCCTATCATGAGATCTGGATGCTTCTATTTGTCTTGAAATTGCTGCCTGTTTTGTGCCATAATATTAATTGACTTGTCTTTACAACATATTTAGACTCTGTAGCATCTCCTCCCGAGTTCTCATCATCCTTTCATTGTCTGCTCTATATCTCTGCAATTCTTTTTGTAAGATTCTCATAGTCTCAACCATCTCTATAGGATCCACTCTACCCATACATCCATTGGATTCGTTCTATGCATTTCCCATGATGACATGTAGACCTATGACCTCTTCCTCATGGATGTAGGGTCCTTGGGAAATTTCCATATTGTTGGATAGAAATTTTGGGTAAGTTTTGAGATCTGTGCCAGAATAAGTCAAAGAAGAAAAGGCAGTTAGAAGATAGACCAGAGCACACAACATGAGCATAATTTAAGGATTCAAATCACGTGACAGAAGGAAGCGCGACGCACAAAAGGTGGAAAGTAGTTAGGATTTTGGGACATTTTGTCCACTTTGTAACGAGCTTACCCCTATTTTGATGTATAAATATGTAAAGGGTTTTGGGTAGAGAGGGTTGGAATGTTTTTGAGGTATGGGTGAATGAGGGGAAAATTAAGATTTTGGCTAAGTGTTCGGATGTTGTGATTGAGGACTGAGGCTTGCACTGTAGCATAATGACTAGGCAAGGTTTGGGTAATGTTACTGTTGCATATTTTGTAGTGCAGTGCACAACTGTAAGAAAATTATCAATGACTAATATAAGAATACAACCAATGTGGACGTAGCCCAAGTTGGGTGAACCACATTAAACCTGTGTGTTATGATGTGTTGTGTTTTGTTTTTTATGATGTTTAAGGTTATGGTGAAATAATGATAAATGCTTAAGTATGCAAAATGTGTTATTTACATATGATACTATGATCTCGCGCACTGAAGTAACTGATTGAAAGAATGTTAAGTGGGAGAATGTCACACATGTAATATATAGAATGTTAAATAACTGTTAACTAATGGAAACTGCGCACATGAGCAGATGGTTAGTAAGAACATGTTGAATTCCTCGCTTCCCCTCATCACTGCAGAACCTTGGTTCCTGTAGCCCCTCTAGATGCCTCAGGTGAGACTTCACTTGCTTGTAGGTGATGCTGAAAGGGTCGGTGTCTAAGGGTTTTGTTGGTATGTTTATGAATAACCCATGGTATTCCCACTATGTTCCAACAAATGGTTCCATTTCTAGGACTGAGAACTGTAACCGAGGGGAATGTTTTGGAGGCCAAATAAGAAAGAAATCATAGAATGGATAGAAAGGAAGCAACGATAATTTTCCAGTGAACATAATAGGAACTCAAGGCTCAATGATGATTATTGGTTACAAAGGTATGTGTTCACAAATATTCATGAAATTTTCTTTGATAAATTTTCGATAATTTTTACTGAATGGTTAGAAAGGTTAGTGGAGAACGTCAGAATATATCGAGCCGAGGCTTTGAGAAAATGGACTTCTGAGCTGATCAAACAATTGAATATAGTTAGTAATAAAGTTTCTTGTGCAATTGAATTTTGGTTGAATAGTGTACTCGGAGGTTACATTACATAGTTTGCAGTAGATTGTACCCAATCTTATAGTGTCCCAGAGAGGGATTTTTTCAAGGGTTCCCACAAAAGATACCTAAACACATTGTCTAGCTGGATACAAATGTTGTTGTGCAACAAGAAGGTTATGAAGATGGATTCTGATTGCTAAGCACCTTCGTGCACATAGGGGAACTAGGGGATGACTTGAGGATGGTCTAGAGAGAGGAAAATGATGAATAAGGATAAAATGGACTGAGGATGCCAAGAGAGGAAGAAATTGACTCAGACATAGAGATTAGAGTATTGCACTGTGGGAAAAGGTTTAGGTATAGTAAGAAGGATACCATGGCTGAGAGAGAATAGAAACAAAAAGTGTTTTAGAAAAGAGACCCCTACATAGTACTTCAGATCATACTGTACAGAGAAAGGAAAGAGAAAGAAAAGGATCCTTAGTACATTCTAGTAGAAGAAGGAAGTCCATCTCAGATCAGAATCTGTATCGAATCCATGATCCCGTGTGCATCACTAAGAATCGAAGCAGAAATCAGAACGTTGTCGAGAGCTATTGTAGTTAGTAGAGGAAGTCAGAACAATAGTCTAAATAGTAGAAGTAGCATAGAGAACCAGAATCAATCAACATCACCGAAAGTAAGTAGTACACCGAATATAATGGCATGAAAATATCTAACACTAAGAGTTCCTGAATTTCAGGGAGCGGGGTCAGAAGACCATGAGAAACATCTGTTTGTATGCGACATGATATGGACCGTGAACAATGTCTAGGATGTGGAAAAAAACATTGCGTAGTTAGCCACGACGTTTATAGGTTGCACATTTCTATGGTACATGAATTACCATACTACTACAATGGTCAGACAATCAAAAACTTTGGCATAAATCAGGCAAGCGTTGTTAAAGGAATTTTGGAAGCTGAAATCCGAGTTGCAGTATATCACTGAGCTGAAAGAAATTAAGCAAGTACAAAATGAGGCAGTTTGGGATTACGACTAGAGATTTAAAGATGTGATGGGGAGATTAACATTTCAGATTCCCGATGAACAACAAAAATAATAGTTTATCACAAGTCTATTACTGCACATTCGATATCCATTGACACAACATAAGGTCATGTTGCAACCAAAAGCATTAGAAATTGTGATGAAGTTAGAAGAATATCCTGTAGGATATGGTGTAGGAATGACACATGTACAATCACAGTTGGATGCTCTAAGGATTCAATTATCAGAGATAACAAAGGAAAAGGAAAAGAGAGAACACATATGGTGTATTACATGTAAGACATAAGACCATCATAAGGAAGAATTCCCGACATTTGCACAATATATGGCAACAAGAGCACTGAACCCATTGGCAAGAGGAGTACGATATTGTGAAATATGCAAGACATGGGGACATCATCCGACTTCTTTTCCATTACTACAGAAGTACCAGAGTATGCCTAGAAATTTTCTTTGTAATTTTTGTAAATTTGTAGGACACGATGAGAAAGATTTTCGTGCATTCAAATTAATGAGAGAGCACACTTCATATGCATACAAAATCCAAGAAAAAAATTCTAAAACCGAAGGGGTAGTTCCATAGTACAATACTCCGAGAGGTTTTAACCAGGGTGGATGAGGAGTATTCAATAGAGGTTGAGGACATGGAGGATTTGGTCGAGGAGGATGAGGATCGATAATTTGTTTTAACTGAAATCAATTAGGACATTTATCCAGAGATTGTTCGAATCCTTGCACAACATGCACGTATTGCAGAGCACTGGAGCATGCGACAAAAGACTGTCCTCAACTGATAGAGAAGTGGAAGGAAAGAGGGAACTAGAACCAACATCAAAATCATCATCAAAATCAGAAACAAAACCTACAGATGATAGAAGCCGAGGAACGTGACGATCAACCCATAGTAGAAGTTATTATGCATGGAGGAACGAGAACTGGTCCAGATGTGACATAAAAAGGAAAGGGAGTAGAGAAATGGATAAGGAAAGAAACTAAGCATACACCAACATTTAATCCATAGAAAGAAAAAGAGGCATATCAACAAGCCAGGAAGGAGATACTAGGACCAGATTGGATAACATCAACGTCAAAAGTGCCACTAATATATTATACGCTGTCAGTTTATGATCACAACATTCCAGAGAGGCCAATTGAAAATGTAAATACTTTGAAAGACTTTCTAAATTGTTGTTCAGAGTTGATGCAAGACGAAACAATGTTGAATGCATTGCGTAGGATGATCAATCAGTGTACCCAAGACAAAGAAGTACCTACAACACAAAGAAAAGTGAACCAAGTATTGGAAAATAAGAGGACACACATATAATTTAGATTAAGTGCGCATATAGGAGACATGGATAATGCCATATTGGACTTAGGATCATATGCCAATGTTTTGCCAAGACATACATGGGAAATGATGGGGAAACCAAAACTAGTTTGGTCAATTTTTCCGTTGAGGTTGGAAAACTAATATTAGATAATACCGATTGGGAGACTGGTAGGAGTATCTGTAAACATAAATGGAGTACAAAACATAGTCGACTTTGATGTCATTGAGATTGTGGATAATAGTCATCTGTATCCAACATTGCTCAGACTGTTTTGGGATTTTGAAAATCAGGAAATTATTACCTTGAAGAAAAGAGAAATGAGTTTTGAAGGAGGAGGCTTAAAGATCACTGCGCCATTATAACCCACAGAGGAAAGAATTTATATGGAGCCCGCAAGAAAGGAAATCGATAAATTGTACAATATGAGTGGATGACTACATCAATCCTACTGTAGATGGCGCACTGACTTGTAGAAGCAGTAGCTCTTGTGTGTCAGATTTAGAGGAAGGAATTGAACATTGGAAGCATCGAGTGCATGAATTATTGACTAGAACATGTGCTCACATTACTAGTTCTTTGCACTCGATCAGAACAGAGGTATGGGATACACCAAATTTTGATGGATTAACTGAGGTAATTTATTTTTTCAATGAATTAGAGTTGCAGATACCCAAACAACAAAGATTGTTGGCATTATATGCTGCACTGAGAACAACCCCGACGATATGGTGGGCTACACACAAGGAAGGAATAGAGGATTGGCAACATTGTAAAAGGATGATGCAGATTAGATTTGGAACATAATAAATTATGCACAAATATACAAGGATGAGCAGTCTGAAAGATCATGTTGCACAAAGTATGAAAAATTGGAGATGAGCATCGAAGTTGGAATGGACATACAGGTTCATACATACACTTGAAATGGTTCCCAAGAACTAGTATCTAGAACTAGAAGTGCATAGAGGAATAACAGATTGGGAAGAGCTCACCCAAAATTTTAAGGTAACATTTAATTTTGAAGCTAAATCACCTTTACACTATTAAATTTGAACGTTTTTGCGACGAAGTAGAGATGAATTTTCGTCCACATAGAGTCGTTTTTGTGACCAAGATGATTTTTTTTTTGTCAGAATCCATTCGTCGGTCTAGCGGCCATACATGGATCTTTTTTGGTCTAGCGACTGGGAAAATAAGCCTATTCACAATAGGGAAAAGTTTGGCTAGCAACGAATGTTAATCGGTCGAACAACTAATATTAGTCACAAGAGTGACTAAGACAACCCTGACAAACTTAGTCAATAAACCACTCTGATTCGATAGAACGACGAATATTAGTCGCTAGAATGACCAAACCATCAGTTAAAAAGGTCAAACAAAGGAGGATTAGTTAGTCGCTAGAGAGACCAAGTGACCTAGTTTGCAACCAAATGGAAAAAGTGACTAACATGTTGGTCTCTCTAGCGACTAACACGTTGGTGTTTGTGACCAAATGGCAATACAAGCGCCAAACATGTTAGTCACTAGAGCGACAAATGTTGGGTTTAAAAATAAAATAAAATTATGCCATTCACACAGGAATAGAGCAGAGCAACGAATGTGTGAGGAGAGGATGATTGTATGCCTAAGAAGGCTATTGTAGTTCTCCCTTGAATAAGAAGAAGACTGATAATCATTGCCCGTGGTTTTTTCCCGATTTGGGTTTCCACATAAATCACTGTGTCAAGTGTATGAATGATGTGCTTGGTTTAATGTGTGTTTCATCTTGATTATTTTATGCTCTCTTATATGCTATGTTTTGCTTCCGCTGCCCAATAAAGGAAATGGTGTTTCTGGTAGACAACAAGCATCTGTATCTCTAATTCTAATTGCGTTCACTCTGAGAACTTTAAATAGACTTGGGATTATGGCTATGGTACGGAATGCAGTGAATCAAACAATAGCAACTAGGGGTATGTTGCTCAACAACACACAAAATATCCCACGGATTGCTCAGTTACACACAAAATTGCTTGGCTCTCACACACAAATTTCAATCGGAAGTTCAATCATATTTAGAAACTCCAACTGTATGTGGTCTCCTTGAATGGCATTGGTTTCTTTCACTTCGGTTTTAGCAGGAAGAAGTTAAAAACATCAAAGAAGATTTCAAATTGTTGTTGTCATCTCAGATGGTGTATTTTGCAGCCTTTAAGATCTTGAATTTTGAACAGTACCATCAAATTTAGTACATGGGTGTTGTATCATCATGTTAAAATATGAAGAAAATGTGGACAATTGCTGCACATTAAAAGTGTTTTCTAGTAGAAAACTTGTTGTTGTAATAGGATGCTGGAAGGGAAGGACAAATTTTTATGGTTTCACAAATATTATGTCACACACTCAAATCCAATTTGTCAAGAGGCATGGTTGGTTCATTACAGGGTGTCATTGAGGAGAAACGTCATCCAAGAGTGCCAAATCATAGTTGAACAACAATTATCAGAATTTCAAACAATGCCCAAGTGCTAGTCTAAAGGAGTGAAACAAATAATGCCAAGGGAGTCAGCTCATACAATTTCAATTTTAAAACCAGTAAAATTAGCAACCCACTAAGGGAATTCACAAATTCTCGGGCAATTGCAAATTTTAAATCAATTAAAGGATCATGATTAAATTGAGAACACCAAATTTGTTCTTGAATTCATTTTCAAGCATAGATGTTGATGAGATTAACAATTTTGTTTTGGGAGCCGACATTGACTGAAAAGGTAGATTGTATGGAAGGGCCTTCTATTAAGGAAATCCCTATTGTGACAGGAATTCAATGTTTTATAAATATGGCTATGGAGTGACTGATACTGATGGTATGAACCCTCTATCAGTTCATTAGCTAATAGGCTGATCTGTGCCACCAATTTTGAAGGAAACAACTACAATTAGAAATGAACACAGTTACTTTTGGGTGAAAAACATAAATAGTGGATTTAATGCCTTCATCAATCTGATAAATGCTTAATCATATGTATTGATGCTTTATTACTTGAATTAGTTGTTGATCACTCCATAAACAATGTGTGAATAATGGTAACTAATAATGAGCAGTTATGGATGCAGAAGATTCACCAACCCTCCACCATAGTAAAAAATCTAAAACATATTTTCCACGAATGAGAAATGAGTGTGAATCATCGACCTATAATATCACTATGGATATTGACAATGTTGGCCAAATGTAGTAGCAAGAAAAGTGTTAAGAAGTAGACAATAGATTTCACAAAGTGTGGGTTATTGTAGAAGTGAAAATCAACTGTGGAGTTCACAAAAAATCATGGGAGGAACATTGAACATATGAGATGCTATAGATATGGATTTAATACAAAGTAATCCTAACATGTAGCATATATTCCAACAAACAATATGGATGGCATTATTTGACATACTCATTGGATACATCAATGCAATTAATATAGAGTTTGCTCAATAGTTGCACAAAATTCCATCGTAATTCGAGGATTTTAGGTTGGCACAACATTTTAAGATCTTGGAACATTAGAGACATTGGAGGATCATTGGCATTCCATATTACTTAATGAAGTTTCTCCAAAGGATGGACATAGAAGTCCGATCGAGAGCATAAGCAGTTGTAGCACACCATGGATTGATTAAGCTATTTGTTTTGGATGAATTATGAAGAATACAACCATATGTCACATGGGACATGTTCATTATCCATCCTGAAGAAAATGTAGCATCAAAACCATGTATTGAAGACTCATCACTTGCTTTAGAAACATGTGCCAACACTAGCAGGTGAAGAATCCATGGATGCTACAGAGCCTATATCAACTATTGCATAAGAAGTAGCAGAGTGTGAAGAAGGAGTAGGAGGATATATCCTCAATATATTAGGAACTAGAATCAAATATTTCTAGGGCTGCAAAGGAAAATACCTTAGCCCAAGCTAAGGAGCCATTTGATATTCTAGATTCCCCATAGCAAGAAGATCCTGCCACCCTGTTAGGGTTTCCAATTGTTAAAGGAAAAGAAGAAATCAACAACCTTTTTGATGAAAAGACACTTGTGATACATGAAGAGAGTAGCTATGTTATTGAGCATATTCCGAAGAGGATAAGGAGATATGGTTCGAATAGGCTGCAAAAGAGGATTATAACACACATTATGGCCACAAATTCAGTTAAAGTTTTGATGAGAAAATTGTTGATTGCTGAAGGTGAAGTAGCAATGGAAGAAATAAGAAGAATCAAAAGGTGAGAACTTTGTTTTTTTCATTGAGCATAACCAAGTAATCACTTAGCTGGAAGAGAAATTTTCTTTAACCTCAATAGATTTTAATGAAAATTTATAAGTCCTCGGTAATGAAAATACCAAGATAAAAATTGACCTGGTAAAACAAATGCAAGAAACTACAAAAAAGGATTAGGAAATTGCAAGATTAACATATGTATGTGAGGAGATTATTGAACAAGCTTACAAAATGTTGGCAGATAGACCACTTGCTAGGGTCTATGCTTTATACTTAAAAGATCAATGGTACAAATTTAACATTGAATGATACATATCTCTTATGAAGACGGATTTCCAAAACACTTGGAAATTTTGTGAATTGTATTTTGATATCACCCCTAAAAGGAGAAATCTCCTTTGCACCTGCACAACTAGGCGTTGCAACAAATATTGAGGTCACCAAACCCCTATGTTGGGGGTGTGTAAATATGAGAATTTAAGTATGGGTTCCAGAATGAAACTATGAGGTTCACAACTACAAAATAACATGAGCCTAAAGAGATTATAATAGAATTGAAAATAAGAGTAGAAGGGGCTAGACCAAGTAAGGTATGGACAAATCATTTTCACCTAACAGTAGATCCATATGCCTACCCAATTCTGGAGAGAAGACACTTGGAGGCTGCAAAAAACTCATCAACACCTCCATAAATGAGGTATTGAGGAATATAGATTCGAGGTGACAAACACTAACATAGAAGCTATGGTAAATAGAGACACACTCACTACTAGGACACAAGACAATTCTCCATAGAGTTGATTCATATATTGAAGGTCTCAGGGTGAACATATCCTAGTGGATAGGGTTGAAGTTCAAGCCCCCTCCTATTATACCCCATTCCATACTTTAGGTAGTTAGGAGAACCTGACATTGATATTCTAAAGGCAAGAACAAATGGCAATGTTATATGAGGATATTAGATGTATGGGAGGTATTGAATGAGTTTAGGTGAACTATAAACAAAAGCAATAGCTACAACTTTCTATGTAAAATATGGTTTACTTTTTAGGGTAATATTTTAGGAGGTAAAGTTAGGGAATATTGTGTATA
>ML790088.1:237657-253987 GCA_009831015.1 Picea engelmannii
AGTCCCTAATAAAAATTAGGGTAGCTTTAGGGATACACAAGAGTACTGATGCCCAATATCAACAAAAAAGCCACTTCTCTTCACTTCTAGTTGGTTCTTTTCCAACTCAAGGAGGAAACCCTAAATGTAAATTTACTAAGGCAAAGATACTTAGATATTCAAGAAGTTCCATGAAATATAAGAACAAAATTAGAGTGATTGAATCTAATTAGAGTGATTGTAGATGAATCAGTAATCTTTTTACTCTATCAAAAGTGGATAAACCATAAAATCTTTCTAAGGAGTTAAAATAAACCTTAAAATCTGATTTAAGGAGTGAAAATAAACCATAAAATAGTTCAATAGCACCAAATTACTAAATCACACATAAAATTTCTAAGTACTGACTTTCAAAATCTCAGCTATGTAGAGTCTGATCAATTCAATGTTTCTCTTCTTGAAAGAGAATTGAAATCAAGATTTCATAAAAAACTAGAACACCATTGCATCAGAACACCCGAATGATTTTCACAACTGTAGAAAATGATTGTCGCAACTATAGCAAATTTACTGTAACTGAGATATATATAGGATTGATTTGCCATAAATGACCGTTTGATTCTCACACGTGACATTATTGGTCGCTATAGCGACTAACTAGTGGTTAGTCGCTAAAGCGACCAACTTTCATCGTTAAAACGACCAACCTGGAATGTTCGTCGCCAGAGCGACCAACATTTGGACTCCGAAAAAAAAAGTATATTTAGTCCAAAAAAAGAAAAAAAAATACGGTGAAATTTTAAACCATCGTAATATTTCGTCATAATTTGCGCCCAATGTATTAGTGTTAGTAGATGCATCTCTTCAAGTCATTAGAAGTAAAATTTTTGTGGAGGAAGGTCAGATAGAAATAGTACTTGCATGTAGTGCACATAAAGAATCTGCGACAATTCATGAACTACTGGAATGTTACAATGTTACTGAAGAATATCAAGAGGAAGAAGACCCAAGAAATGTGCAAGTACCAGAGACTGAATGGGAGCACATCGTAGAAGGTCCAGAACTAGAATCCAACATATATGCAAAACCATTAAGGGCATGCAAAGTGAATATTAGCACGAAAGAAAAACCTAAGTTCACAAATATTGGTGATTACTATAATGATGAGACTGTGGAAAGTATTGCAGATCTATTGCACGAGTATCAAGATCTATTTACGAAAACATTTTTAGAGATGAATGGAATAGTTGGGAAATTAGGTGAGATGAAGATCCCATTAAAACTAGATGCTAAGCCAATCAGACAAAGACCTTACATATTGAATCCAAAGTACAAGGAAAAAGTGAAAGTAGAGCTTGACATAATGATAGAAGCTGGTATCATTGAGCCCATCGCATAGTCTGACTGGATAATCCCAATGGTCATTCCAGATTAGAAAACATGAGGTATTATAATTTTAGTAGACCTAAGGAAGCTAAACAATGCTTGTTTACATGACCTGTTTCCGACTCCTTTTACAAACTGATTGTTAGAAATGTAGGAGGACACGAGGCCTACTAGTTCATTGATGGGTTTTTAGGTTATCACCAGATAAAAATTGTGCCAGAAGACAAACAAAAGTCGATATTTTCAATAGAATTGGGAAGCTACCAGTACATAGTGATGTTGTTTGGGTTAAATAATGCGCCTGCTATGTTTTCTAGAGTAGTTGTCACAACCTTTAAGGAGTTTATTCATAAGATTCTTGAAGTATACCTAGATGATTGGACTGTGTTTAGCCTATTAAAACATCACAGAGAAACTCTAAGGTTGATGCTTGATAGATGTAGACAATATCATATATCATTAAATTTGAAGAAATGTATTTTCTGTGCACCGTTTGGGATATTATGAGGTCATGTGGTATGCAAGCAGGGTTTGTTGGTTGATCTTACCAAGATCATAGTAATTGCTAATTTTCCACCGCTTGAATCAGTGAGATAGTTGAGAAAAATGTTGGGTCATACTATATATTATAGGAAATTTATTAAAGGCTATGTATAGATTACAACTCCAATGGAAGAGTTATTGAACAAATAAGCTAAGTTTCAGTGGAATGAAGACTGTCAGCAAGGGATGGACATATTGAAGCAAAAGTTAGTCACCCTTCCCATTCTGGTGTTCTCTGATTGGAAGAAATAATTTCACATTCATGTGGATGCATCATTGATAATTCTCAACACAATATTAACATAACCAGGAGAGGGAGAGTTAGACCATCCAATTGCCTTTGCTAGTAGGAAGATGTTGACTACTCAAAAGAATTACATAACGACAGAAAAGGAAGGATTGGAAATGGTTTATTCCTTGCAGAAGTTTAGAAACTACTTGTTGGGGTCCCATTTAAAGATGTATACAAACCACTCTGCACTCAAGTATCTAGTGAACAAGCTAGTGTTGGGGGGCAGAGTTTGTAGGTGGTTATTGATGTTCTAGGAGTATGATTTCAAGGTCATTATGAAGCTAGGGAAACTAAATGTAGGACTAGACCATTTGTTGCAATTATTGATAGGAGAAGACATAGTGAATCTAGATGATAGTTTACTAGATGTGCATTTATTTTCAGTTCAAATGGTAGACGATCGATTTGCAAAGATTGTCTAATTTTTGAGTACAGGAATTGCTCAACTGACATGATAGTAGCACAAAAGAAGTAACTAGTGGTTAAAGCAACAAATTATCAGTTGATCACAGGAAAATTGTATAAGTTAGGTATAGATGGGATACTGTGATGTTGTGTGCTAGAACATGAAATACCAATGATCCTAGTAGAGGCGCACGATGGAATTGCAGGGGGAAATTATGTGGGAAAGATGATAATGAAAAAGATCTTGTGCATAGGGATATGAAGGCCTACCCTTCATAAGGATGCTAAGGAATATTGTCCAAACTTCGACGTTTTCCAGAGAGTAGGAAGACCGTCGTGTAGGGATGAGATTCCTTGGAATCCACAAGTCACTTTGCATGCATTTAACAAATGGGAAGTAGATTTTTTCGGACCAATTAATCCACCAATGAGGAGAACAAGAGCCAGGTAAATAATTACCATGACAAACTACTTGACAATATGGGCATAGGTAGAACTAGTTACAGATTACAACACAAAGAGATCTTCACGGTTCTTATTCAAGAACATAGTTACAAGGTTTGGGTGTCCTAAATTAATTATGAGCGACCAGGGGACTCACTTTTTGAATAAGAAAATTGCAGCATTGACAAAAGAGTTCTATGTTCAACATCGAAAGAGTGATGATGCAAAGTACCCATTCGTGGAGTCATCGATTCTAGAAAGAGTGATTGGGTAAGGGGACATGTTAGGTATGATACCTTAGTTAAAATATGCCAACCATGAAATCACATATGAAACCAAGTTTCTTGAGTTAGTACCCAACAAGTTCCTGATGAAGTACATTAATTCCAAGATTCATATGATAATCATAGAACCACAAGTACAGGCTACAGGATTGCATAAGGTAGGAATTCCGAACCTCTTTGATATCCCACATTTTGGATGGAGCCAAGAGATTAATGAATGTGTAAAGATGCATTAATAAGAAGTTGGCAGTTTAACTTCAATATGATGTTCAGAGGTTGGAGACATGCCTCCCAAGCTTAGGTTCATCCACTAACTCTTATTCTACTCCTTATTAGACTTCTAGATACTAATAGGGATAGGTTCACTAGAGAGGGAGGAATAAAGAGTATTAATGGATACATGTGGAGGAAGGGAAGGTTTAGGTACCAAATCGTGTGGAAGACTAAGTGACATGATGCCACATATTGTTGTAGTTGAAGATGGGCTAGGCACTATGACGACAACACCCCCTTCCCTCCTGGGGATTCTGCGACCTCTTGGTCTTGGATATTTAATATCCTGAGCTGAATTAGCTCTTTGGGTCTCCCACAGACCCTGAAAAAATAATGCACACACACACAGGTCCCCTTGATATCGCCTGCAAGTTCAGACTACTTGCAACTCCGATCTCGGGCACTTGGAAACATTGATTGTGAGTACTAGTCTCACACTAGGATATTTATCCTCTATGACCACATACTATAACCTCATGAAAATCCATTTGCCACTTCGAGCTCCGACGATATTTCAACCTCTTCTTCTGTTTCCTCCAGAAACACCTTTTCCTGAATTCGTGGATCTCTGCCACGCGTCACCTCAGATCTGATGATCCAACTCTACTTTGGGTTTCGTGACTTCGAGAAACTTCACTTACTCCATACTTACTTCCTTCGGACCTATAACCTTTGGATTATCTAATCCGTTTCCATGTGTCTCCTCGCAGCCAATGATTAAGATTCTCCTCGCGACTTCATGACTTCAATGATCTTACCTCTCAACGCTTCAAAATGTTCTGAACTTTGAAATGTCTAAACACCTCTCGGTTAGTTATCCATGCAACTTCGTGGAGATCTGATGGTCTGAAATGATCTCAATCCCTCTTGGACAAATCTCAATTTGTTGATTCTGGGAAAACCTCAAAGGACTCCTCCCTTTGAATATTTCTCGTCACTCTTCCTCCTGAGCTTGTTCTTCCTCAAAATCTTTCCTTCGTAGAATACTATTTTTGACACTTAATTGGATCTCAACATGTGCACTCTTTATAGTAGGTCCTCCTCCACAAATTCCCCTCTCTGTGGAAAACTTCCGCTATCCTCTAAAATTCTGAGTCAAGAGACTCTGTCGCACATTCCTTGCAGACGAACTTCCTTCAAACTATTCCTCCAGAACTTTCTAACCCAAAATGGACTCTGTCACACACACCTTGAAGATGCCATGCACTCCTTGCACCTATATAAGTTCCACGTTATCTCTTCTAAACTCACGAGTCGAAATAGACTCTGTCAATGCACTTGCAGACACTATGCACACTTGCACTTACTCATAGAAGAGAAACAATTGAAACTTATTTAAAACTTCATATAATCATACATTCAACCAAGTAAATGCATTCATAAAAAAAAGAATGAGAAATAACAGAGAATTGGAAATAACAGAAAGTCTACCATTCATTCATTAAGATAGATGCAACAACACCATGCATTTGGGACAATGCTCCTTTTCTATATTCATTCAAATGAAATATACATATGTTCATACACTGCTCTCGGTAGCTCTCGACTCTCAACTAAAATGGAAACAACATATACAATAGATTCAACAACTCATCAACAACCAATCAACAACTAGAGAGCCAACAACCTCTATTGGGAAACAATACAAAGCTTTTATACAGGAGGGGCTCTTCGAACTCTTCCCTCCAACTACTCTAGAGATATCCTATCGAATTAAAATCTAGCAAATACTATAATTTATTACAATAAATATTTGTGACATACAGATCAGATCGAACACATCAAATCTGTACCGCACTCATCTTCATTAAAAGAAATTACATTCTCTGATGACCATTTTGAGATCATCTGCCTCAAAACATTAAAGAGGTTCTTTAATTACAATTATTTCCAAATATTTGCATGATACACTTTCTTCAAAATTTAAAATTCTCCAAAATGTGCACTAGTGCGCCTAGCTGTCCTCCACTCGTGCTTTGCTGGCGATGCTCCTGTATCATACTCATCTGGATAAAACAATTCATGGAATCCTATCCATGAGTTCCTGCACTGACCTTCCATGCTTTTTGATCCGCTTCATTTACCCAATTGGAATCTTCTATTGGTCATCCTTTCCACTTTACCAAATATGCAAAATATGTTTTCCTTCTGGTCTTCTTACCAATTCGTCGATGTACGATTTGCTCCATCTACAATTTTTTTGCTATAGGCATTTGATTTTTCCACTGGATCTCCCTCTGATCTTTGGGTCATCCGGTTCCATCTTTCCTGTAAGGATATGGGTATAAAATGTTGAATATGGGCGATATACCCACATCTTCTGGAAGCTCTATCTCATAAGCATTTTCACTGAATCTTCTTACAATTTTGCATGGTCCTATCTTATTCAACTTTAGTTTATTATATGTTCCTCTCGGGAACCTCTCCTTCCTAAGATGTGCTAGAAATTGATCTCCAACTTCAAACTGAAGTTTCCTCCTATGTTGATTAGTTCTGTGTTTGTATTAACTGCTGCTCCTTTGAAACTGCTCCTTGATCTGACTATGAAGCTTCTGCATTTCTGCAGTGAAGTCTTCGGCTCCAACGCTTCTAAATTCACTTTTCTCCAGATCTCTTAACTCTGAAACTCCCCTCGGATTCATTCCGTACACAATATGAAATGGAATATTTCTAGTATTTCTGTTCACTAAGTCATTATATGCAAACTCAAGTTGTGCTAGAATCTGATCCCACTGGCTATGATGTTCAGTGGCCAAACTTCTCAACAAATCTCCTAAACTTCGATTCACCACCTCAGTATGTCCATTGGTTTGAGGGTGATATGCAGAACTAAATGATAATTCTGTTCCCATCTTCTTCCACATTGTTCTCCAGAAATGACCAACAAATTTGGTATCTCTGTCTGGAACAATACTCTTGGGCAATCCATGGAGTCTTACAACTTCCTTGAAAAACAAATTAGCAACGTGTGTTGCATCACTGGTTTTTTGGCATGGGATAAAGTGTGCCATCTTTGAAAATATGTCAACTACCAAAAATATGGAATCGATTCCTCTTTGTGTTCTTGGAAATCCCAACACAAAATCCATGCTTATTGCATCCCATGGCCTCTCAGGAATAGGCAATGGTTGATACAAACCAGTATTCTGTCTCTTCCCCTATGTATACTAGAAAATCTTACATCTGTTCACAAACCTTTTCACCTCTGCCCTCATACCTGGCCACTAATACGAACTATTCAACTGTGAAAATGTCTTTTCATGGTCGAAATGTCTGGCTAGACTTCCACTATGCTTTTCCTTCAACAAATTCTCCCTCATCGAACACTTTGGTATGCAAAAATGGCATCCTTTGAACAACAACCCATCCCAAATCAGGTATTCGACCCACTGGCTTATGTATCCGAGAACATGATTCACACATTCTTCATATGCTTCCTTGAAATCTGGATCATCATGATACATTTCCTTAAGGTGTTCAAACCCCAAGGTTTTCACCTGAAATTCCTGCAGAATTAGACATCTCCTACTCAATGCATCAACAACCTTGTTAGAATTGCTAGAAATATGTTTAATGACAAAAGTGAAAATTTGCATAAATTCTATCCACTTGGCATGTCTCTGGTTAAACTTCTCTTGTCTAGTTATGAATTGTAAAGCCTGATTATCGCTATACAAAACAAACTCTTTTGGTACAAGATAGTGCCTCCATTTCTTCAAAGCTTGAATTATGGCATATAACTCTTTATCATATGTGGAGTACTTCCTTTTAGTATCATTTAGCTTCTCACTGAAATATGCAACAAGCACCGCTCCAATTGCAACTCCACTCACATCACATCTTACCTGAAATATTTTCCCGAAATCCAGAAAAACCAGAATCAATTGTTTTCTTATCTTCTCCTTCAATATGTTGAAGCTCTTCTGAGCCTCTTTTGTCCATTTTAAATACTTATGTCTTTTATTTACTGTATCCATCATTTGTGCACCGATTTCACTAAATTTTTTGATGAAATTCTGGTAAAAACTTGCTAATCCATGGAATCCTTTTACCTCAAATATACTCCTTGGTGACGACCATTCTCTAATTGCTTTCACCTTTTTGAGACCCATCTTTAATTCATTCAAAAAGATCACAAAACCCAAATAAATGAGTTATGTCTTCATGAAAGAGGACTACTTTAAATTTATCAGCAACTTCTCCCACTGCAACCTCTTCATAACTAACGTTAAGTGCCTCAGATGATCTTCCTTAGTTTTACTGAAGACTAGTGTTAGGTTATGAAAAAGGTATCAATATCTTCCTTTTTCCCACATTTCATGATATCATCTTGATTGACTTTTTGGTTATTTAGGAGCAAACAGAATAGAAAATGAATAATATACTCTTTAGTGTTATTGTTGAAGTTAGATTACATAGATCCTAAAATATGATTGGAATTGTCTGGTTTTATTACAGGATTGGTTAAATATTGTCAAACCCAAGATAACAAAGGAAATCTTGAAGATGCACAATCTATTGGAGGTTGAGGACTATATGGCGCAAGGCAGTTTTGAAGATGATTGAGTTTCTTATATTGTAACTTTATAATAGTAAAGCAGTCCTAAGGATCTCTAGATCCTCAGGATAGCTTGATTTACCCAGATTATTGTAATATATAAGGGGTAAATAGATCTTGAAAAAGATAAAGAAGAATTGCACCCAAGAACTCACAACTTAGAATTTCTCTGCGTTAACAGTTTTTGTAAAATGTTGTACCAGCTATGAAATCAATAAAAACTTTGAGCAGTTTTACCATTTATATATACTGAATTTCAAATAGCAGTGCTTCTAAGGACCAAGGGCCCAATCTGAAGGAGTTACTGTTCGACCTGTAATTGTATCAGTTCAATTTCTGTTTTGTGATTCGATTCTCTTTTACAATAGTTAAATGAATGCATAAGCGTGTTGATGATTTAATGTCAATTGCAAGAGATAGATATTTCTTGAAGCATTAGATGATTGCTGTTCCAATTCCTATTACTGAGATTTGATGCGTGACAATTCCTCATAAGTTCACATTTGTTGTTCCTTTCACTTAGTTTACATTTACTGTTCCTTTCACTTAGTTTAGATTTGCTGTTCCTTTTACTTAGTTCACATTTTTTGTTCCTTTCTGTTAGAATATAGTTGTTGTTCCTTTCAATAGAAATATGATTGTTGTCTCTTTTCGATTAGATTACAGTCTCTGTTTCTTTCCATAGATAGAGTAATTCACCTTTTTTCCTTTTCAACAATTTGATTCATAATAATAGTCAATTCTACAAGTCTTTATTTAAATTCAATTATTGTAAAATGAATTCAATAGATTAATTAGTTCCTTTCCATTGGACAACTTTAGATTTCAATTCCTAGAATCTTTAATGAATGTTTGAGGAACTTGATTGTTGATAAACTCAGATTTTCTTTAACTACACGATTTTAGCCTCTACGAGCTATCTGCATAGACTTTGCTGATATTCTTGAGATAAAAGATGAATCCTAGGGTTGATAAATTAATGTTAAACTAAGGCTGTTTTTAGACATCTTTAGACCCCAACATTTTGGCACCGTTGCTGAGGAAGAGTTTCAAAGGTAGCATAGATTGTGCCTCTGGAGGATGAGGTATTGAAGACGGAAGGTAAGAACTTACGCAGGGAATAAGTAAGATGCTTATGCCAACACCTACCTCCAGCTGACGCAGTAAGAGGTTGCATAGGTGTTTTTCTTTCTTTTCTGTGTGCAGTGTGTATGAATAATAAGAAAGATCTTGAAAAACCAAAACCCCCACCAAAAATTACCAAAGCCCAGGGCTCGGTGCTCCCTAGAAGAAGCACTTTCATAGATGACATCATCTGAAAAGTAGAATCTCAAGCTTCGGTTGGACCTAGAAAAGGATCTACCTGAATCCCTCAGGTGACAATTTCACCAACTGTAGCCCACACTGAGATTCATAGCAAAACTGAAGGGACTAAGAAAATCTTTCAGAGCACAGATCTTCCACCCCTCAACCCTTTAGAAGAGGGAAACTCTTATAATCTGGAGGAAGGAGAAGGAGAAACCAATGGGATAGCTAAGATAGACCCACCACCTGATCCTAAATCTCCTTTGAAAGAAGAAGGCATACCTGAAATCCCAGATAGAGGGAGTGCAATCAAATCCCCTAGAAGATCAAATAACCAACCAATTCAAATAAAATATCCGGATCAAGAAATCCTTGAAGATTTCTGGCATATTTTCGATCAAATGGTACAACCAAATCCACAACATCCCTAGACTTCCACTTTGGAATATCCGATAGTCGATCCAATTTCCAATGCCCCCATGAAGGCAATTCCCCTAAAAACCCTACCAACCTTTCATGGATTAATCTCAGAAGACCCGGATGCATTCTTATTTGAATTTGATTTCCTATGTAGAGGGTATGATTATACCTCTGAACCCCAAAAATTAAAATTGTTCCCTTCCACTTTGAAAGGAGCAGCTCTACGCTGGTTTATGGGATTAGGGGGAGGAGCTATAAACTCATGGGATGAGATGAAACAAGGCTTCTTGAAAAAATATCAGGATTACTGTAGAATCAGAGACTTAAAAGATAAAATCTTTCAAATGAATGCAAAAGAAAATGAATCATTAGAATAATATGTCAAGAGATTTCAATATAATTTACAAAGATCACCCTATGGCACATTACCAGGTGAAGTACTTAAGGCAACTCTGATTAATGGTATGAAATATGAATGGGTAGAAACGTTGAATTTGATGGGGAAGGGTGATATTTATCAAGAAACTTATGATGACATCATCCTATTGCGAATCAGGTGCTCAAGAGGAAGTTCACGAACCAGATTAGGGATGTGTATCCCCCTCACCAGAAATAGCAATATTACCAGCAGGGGTGTTACGTGAGCTGAAGTTGGTAATCTCTTAGAAAAATTCAAAAAAGATATTCTGAGCACTTTGAATACACAATTGGATGTATTGCAGGCCAAACAAAAAAAAAAGAAGCAGAACAAACGTTGGCCATATTTTGCCACAGGTGCAGAAGAAAACACGGTCCAAGGGATTGCCCTTTGGATGTGGTTCGGGTTTGCGCTATCTGCACCAAATATCACGACACACAACAATGCCCATCACTTCCTGGACTGAAAGATGTCTTTAGAGAAGCAGAAGAAGAAACAAAGCTGTTATATCTGATGGCTCAACGCCGTCAATGGTAGAATTAGCCTCCAAATACACTACAGGACCCTTCCTCTTTCTTCTCTAGACAATATAATCAATAACAAGCTCCTGGTAGCGCATGGCAGGGTCAACTTTTTACTAATCAGAACTGGCAGCCCTAGAAAAACCCACCTACAAATCCCACTTGGAAAAACCAACTTGCTGCAAATCCTGCCTGGCAGAATCAACCAACTACAATTTCCACTTGGCCTAACTCACAATATCCCACCTCATCCTGACAAAACTCAAATAAAAACATCTACCCTTCACAGTGGCCCAACATGACTACCCAAAACCCAAATTGGAATTAGAATTGGCAGCGCCCCATGGGGAAAAACAACCAACCCATGGGGATGACCCCTAAAACTTAGCCTACGTTACAAGCACCACTCCAATTGCCCCAAAATCCACAATCCCAATTGCGCCCTCAACTACCAGGCCAACCTCACCCAAATCCAAATAACAGACCGGATCAGCTCATCCATATTATGGAGAATGGGGAAGGAGAGACCAACTCAGTAGGGTGCAACGAACTACGGTTGAGATCGTGGTGAATAATCTCTCCTGAAGAAAATAATGTCTTTCAAGAGCAGGAGAATGAAAAACAACTAGCAATAACACCTTCAACTGTGGTAATAACAGAAGAAATCGAGCAGGGGGGAAACGTAGTCGAATCACAAGATCCTGATAAGGATGCAATGCCCTCCCCTCCGTTCCCCGAAAGATTGATGATAGAAAAACCGACCGTATATCCCAACTTCGACATTGTAGGGGAACTCAAGAATTTATATATCAAGATTCCACTCCTGCAAGCTCTTCAGGACATCCCAATCTACGCAAAAATGATCAAGGAGCTATGTGGGAGAAAGTCCGTCAGAAAAATTAAAAATCCATCATCAATGGTCCATGTGGTAGGAGCCTTGTTTGATCTAATTTTAGGTAGAAAAGAACTGGTCAAATATGTAGATCCGGGGAATCCCATAGTGACAGTTCAAATCCAAGGATGTTCTTTTCCAAATACACTAGTTGATTTGGGAGCAACCATCAAACTACTGACTATGGAAACCTACAATACCCTGAGTTTTGACTCCTTTGAACCCACCACAATAATGATGCAGTTGGCAGATCGATCACTAGTTCGACCAGTTGGCACATTACATGATATATCCATCTCCGTCGACTCTTGGGAATATCCGACGGACTTCCTCATCATCAACCCAAGAAGTGGACTTGAAGGGTATCCATTGATACTGGGAAGGCCATGGCTTGCAACAACCGATGCATACATAGGATGTTGAGTAGGTAATATGAAAATCACTAGAGGGCGTATCACAAAGAATCTCATTTTATATCCTCCCGCTAAGCCAAGTCCAACTTTCGTATATCCACAATTGCCACCACCGCGATACCCAGAGAAGGATTTACGAGCCCCTCTTACGCAAGAAGAAGCCTTCAGACTTGAAAACCAGCTAGAGGATGACATAATCAGTGGGTTTATCAATAGTCCAACCACCATGAGAAACCCGACCTGCCAGATGATCCAAGATGTTCTAGACTGTGAAGCACAGGGAGACTTGCTAGAAGATTTAATGGAACAACAAATTCCAACTACAGCCGTTCATAACAACAAACCCGTCGAGATTGCAACAAGGAGGTCTCTAAACATCAACGCCAATTTAGATGAACAACAACAACAAAACCCAATTCAAGTCCTCTCCAAATACCAACAAGATTTTGCATGGGAATATTCTGATATGAAAGGTATTGATCCACAACTCTGCACACACCACATTTATGTTGAAAAATATGCCTGGCCTATTCGACAGCCACAAAGAAGATTGAATCCTCACCTCAGGGATATTGTTAAAGAAGAATTACAAAATCTATTTGACGTAGATTTTATATATCCCATCTCAGATAGTCGGTGGGTTTCCCCATTAGTGATCATCCCAAATAAAAATTGGAAATGGCGAATCTGTGTTGACTACAGGGAACTTAACAAAGACACTCAAAAATACCACTTCCCTTTGCCTTTCATTGATCATGTCCTGGATACTTTGGTAGGAAAGAAATTCTTTTCTTTCCTAGACGGTTTTAATGGGTACAATCAGATTCAGATTGCCCCATAAGATCAAGATAAAACTACATTCACATGCCCCTGGGGAACTTTTGCATAGAGAGTATTACCCTTTGGACTTTGTAACGCTCCAACCACTTTTTAAAGGGCCATTTTGAGCATATTCAGTGATATAATCAGTGAAGGACTTGAAGCCTATATGGATGATTTCACTCCTTATGGTGACGACTTTGATCAAGCACTGAATAATTTGGAGAAAGTGCTAGAACGGTGCATTGCGACCAGGTTATGTTTAAACCATGAAAAATGTCACATGATGATGACAAAAGGTGTGGTACTAGGGAATTATATATCTACAAATGGAATTATAGTAGATCCAACAAAAATAGAGGTAATCCTTAATCTACCTACACCACACACACAAAATGAGGTATGTAGTTTCCTTGGCGCTTTAGGATACTATCGTAGATTTATGGAAAATTTTACAAGAACCGCTGCACCTTTACATGCTTTGACTGGTAATGTAGAGTTTTAGTGGTCTGACAAGTGTGATGTAGCATTTGAAGGACTCAAGAAGTTGATCTCGACATCACCGGTGTTGAGGGGGCCGAATTGAAAAATATCATTTCACATCTCCACCGATGCATCAGATATTGCCATAGGCACTGTCCTCGGACAGGAAGAGGACAAGAAACCCTACGCCATTTATTTTATTAGCAAGAATCTTACTCCTGCTGAACTTAATTATACAGTAACAAAGAAGGAGTTTTTAGCTGTTATACATTCCATCAATAAATTTCATCATTATATAACAGTCTATCCGGTCGTTCTGTATACTGATCATTCTACTATCAGATATCTAGCTAATAAACCAATTAATAATGGATGGGTCACTCGATGGTTGTTACTATTGCAGGAATTTGATATCACCAACAAAGATCGACCCGGGAGATAAAATCTTGTCGCAGAATTCCTATCCCTCATACCCAAAACAGACAACTCCTTAATAGTTGAAGATCAATTTCCAGATGAGCATCTATTTGCCATTACTACAAAGACACCTTGGTACGCTGATGTGGAAAATTACTTGGCAATGGGAAGATTACCGACACATATTTCATCAAGGGAAAGAAAACCGATCATCCAACGTAGCGCACGATTCACCTGGATCAATAGATATCTTTTCCATACATGAGATGATCTCCAGATCCGCAGATGCATACGAGATGAGGAAATCTACGACATACTAAATGCCTGACATGATGAGCTCTGTGGTGAGAATTTTGCAGATCGCAGGACTGGACACAAAATTTTGTAGATGGGCTATTATTGGCCCTCAATATTCAGAGACGTGAAGAAATATGTCCAGACCTGCAATAGTTGTCAACGGATGGGAAAACCAGGTCAAGAGGATGAAATTCCTTTGAAAGAAAAAGTAGTTGCAGAACCATTTGAGAGATGGGCACTAGACTTTGTTGGCCCCTTCAATCCAAAGTCAAATCAGAAGGCCTATATTCTAGTCGCAACAGACTACATGAATAAATGGGTAGAGGCAGAAGCCTTACCAAATTATTTTCAAATTATTCGTACGCTATGGACTGCTAAGAGAGGTAATTACTGATGGGGGGTCACAATTTACAGCTCATAGAATCACGACCATCCTGGATAATTATCATATTAAACACATAATTACTTCTCTGTACCATCCACAAGCAAATGGGCAAGTGGAAAGCACCAATAAAGTCCTGGAGGCAATCCTGACAAAGACTGTCTCAACAAACAGACAGAATTGGGCTTCTGAGCTCCCAAATGCCTTATGGGATTACCGCACAACATGGCGTAATACCACTGGCTACTCTCCTTATCATTTAGTCTATGGAAAAGAACCCATATTCCCAGTCAAGTTTGAAATCAAGACTCTAAGGATGGCCCAGGAAATCAGACTAGATCTTACAAAAGCACATAAACAACGCCTTCAACAACTCAATGAATTGGATGAAGCACACCTGTCTACTGTAGAGCACACAACCATTATTTAACAACAGAGAATGACCTGGAACGACAAGCATATCAAGAAAAAATCGTTTAAAAAAGGTGATTGGGCGCTCCTCTATGATTCCAGATTTCAGGATTTTTCGGGAAAATTACAGACATGGTGGCTAGGACCATACAAAATCAATGAAGTCCATGATAATGGAACAGTCATGTTAAGCACCATCGACGGGTTCAGATCTCCAGTTTGGGTCAATGGACACCGACTACGACTCTATCATCAGCCACCCTCAAAAGAATCTTTCTACCAAGAGGTAAGTAAGGACCCTACCGTTCAAATTTTGGTTGGCTAGGAAGGTAATCTAGCCACCCCAACTCCATAAATGCTGAATTCTATTGACACTGTACATACTGTATATAATTTTGTTTTCTGTAGATTTTATTTAGTTTTTTGAGAAAATCAGAACTAGGGAGGATAACTGTAATGAATTCAATTAACACTCTTTTCTGTTCCAAACTCCTGCTTCATCTCATCACCCAAAGCCTGTCTTTCGCAAAGAAATGAATGTGCCATGATTCAACAACAACAATTGGGCAACTATAATGAAATTCATAACATTAAGAAACCATCCACTACTTAATTTTGAAATAAACCAACTCATAAATGAATTTAGTTGATGACTAATCAACCTTAGATTCAAGCAAAACACATATCCAGGTTTCTAAAAATTACCTATTCAGATGGTTAAAAACCTAACAATTGCTGTTCCTTTTGTGCATTTGCTGTTCCTTTGAATGGAACAATTGTTTTTCCTTTTGCACGCCCACTGTTCCTTTGAACGGAACAATTGCTGTTCCTTTTTGCACGCTTGCTGTTCCTTTGAACGGAACAATTTCCAGTCCTTTTTGCGCACTTGCTGTTCCTTTGAATGGAACAATTGTTGTTCCTTTTGCGTGTCCGCTATTCCTTTGAACGAAACAATTGTCGTTCCTTTTTGCACGCTTGTTGTTCCTTTGAACGGGACAATTTTTGTTCCTTTTGCACGCTTGCTGTTCCTTTGAACAGAACAATTGCCATTCGTTTTTGCGCGCTTTCTGTTCCTTTGAACAGAACAATTGTTGTTCCTTTTGCACGTCCGCTGTTCCTTTGAATGAAACAATTGCCATTCCTTTTTCACACATGTTGTTCATTTTGTCGTTCCTTCCCTACATTGCTGATAAAACACTAAACCATTCCTTTGGGGTAAAACTTTCACCAAATAATTTTTACCAACATTATTTCTAACGATCTATCATTATTTTGTGGACTATCTCCCATACCTTATCAAATTGTTTTTTTGGATCACTTTCTTCGAAATATCTTAAACCTTGTTCATAACCTGTAACCACCATAATTCGTTTCTTTTCCCTTATACA
>ML790088.1:254306-281578 GCA_009831015.1 Picea engelmannii
AATATATATATATATATATATATATATATATATATATATATATATATATATAAAATAATCAATAAAAAAATACAATTTTTTTCAAAAAGAATAGGGGGTCTCATCACCAGCCAACCTACCATGATCATAGGATAATAACCTAAGTGACATTCCCACTATGTCTACCACACTAGGGCAATGGCCTTTGACATTTTCTCCTCAAAGGACAAGGGGTCTCATCACGAGCCGACTTGTTCACCTAAGTTACAATCTAGTGAGGCATTATTACCATCTGGCTACCAAACCAGGATAATGGTCTTTTTGGAAAAGACGATTCAAATAATTATCAAGGATACAGGCTCATCTAAGGGTTAAAAGACAACCCTGTCGAGGCTATGAACTCCAGCTGGCAACATTGGCTCTGCTTGTGGTATGGAAGTTTACCTTAAATTCCAAGTTTTTGCGTGTCTCTATATTTCCTTCACTCAATAATGAGGCTATCATTTCGGTTGTATTCAATAAAACAGAAAAGTAACAACATTATGATATGTGGGATATTATTTAAATGAACAGATTTAATTTATTCGGCGTATGTATCCTTAAAGCATTCTTTTGAGTATAGGTATATTTCAATTCCACAAAAGAGGACTAACGTTTAATGATTACTATTAAAATATTCTGTTTGAAAATAAATCATTGATCCCCATTGGTGACGAAAGTACAATCATTACTTCTCACCATCAATACCTACACTCATTACTTTCCCCTATTCTGATGGTCGATGTCGACCTTTATATTAATGAGGGGAGTGGATGCTCAACACGCTTCTCGATAAATATAGTAATGATTGTAATAAATACCCACATTTGTAAACACTTGTTGTCTCTGATATTTTCTATTTTTGGTAATTTTTCCTTCAAGCTGGTCTAACCAAGTCTGCTACCAGGAACGATAATCATCCAAATTTTCTCACAAAATGGGTGGCATAGGTGTGCGTAGGGAGCCAACTTTACTACAGGTTACAGAGCAAGCAAGAGAATCCTACACCGTATAGGGTGGACAGAATACTTCAACCGTTTGCAAGGATACGACATGAATGTCACGCTTGAATTATTTCATAATCTGCAAGGAGAATCTCTATGGTGCGAGATAGACAAATCTCAGTCACCCCAGAAATCTTAGCAGAGGTCACAGGCCTCCCTAACACGGGCATTCAGTGGACATGAAGATACACGACATTGAAGGAAGCTGTGGAAAATTTCACAGACCCTGGGGAAGAATTGGATAAGAAGGGAAAGGGACTTAATCTCAGTACCCTTAGAGAACCATGGAAGGAACTGGCAGGGATAATTCAACGGTACATCACCTGTGATGGATGATACAACCTAATTCGACCTCACCACCTCAAATTGTTGGCAGTCTTAAAACAACGGTTAGTACTTAATCTACCTTTCTTTATGAATGCCATATTACACGAGGTTGCATTAAGAGCACAAAAGTCCAAGGATCCTGTTACTGTTATCAATCACCACAAATTAGTTAAACTGATAACAAATAAAGCATTGAGTCAAACTCAATTGACCTGGGATAATCTGATTGAGGCCAATAAACCTCCACAACTGGAGCAATCTGAATTATGCCATGAAGAACCACCACAGGAAATTGAAGATAGACAGACAGAGGAGACTACTGCCCAAAGATAAATCCCATCTCCTCAAACTGAAGCTGAGGCAGACCCTACCCAAATCACAGAGGCCCAGACCTCACAAACATAGGAATTAATGAAAAAGAGGAAGAGAGCAACAACTGCCCCTAAAACCATCATTCAGACAAGGAGAAGAAGCAAACGAATTCAGGAAACAACTGAAGCAATTCAGGGTACAAAAAAACAGCCTGAAGAACTTCAGAATTCTACAGAATAGTCTCCATGGGAGAATGTTCAAGAAATTGGGCAAGAAGAATAGACCTCACAAAGGAATGATCAAGAAGACGTCCAACCGACATTAGAGCATCTGAGAAAACAATTTTTGAAGAGATATGAGGTAGAAATAGCCCAGGTTTTGGGAAGCTTGGGAACCTCAGTTGACAGAGGCACAAATAATCCAGAAAAATGCCTAGAACAAGCCTCCTCTTCAAAACTAGTTGAAGATTTTCCTGATATTGAAATGTCTTTTCCAGAGGACACAACACAGGAAGAACCTAATTTTGAAACAAGAAGCCCTCTTGGACAGACATAACATTTGGAAGGAAAAGAGGAACAACCATCTACTGGATAGAATGAAGAAGACCTTGAGACCTCTCATAAATAAAAATCAGCCAAGAGCCATAAGAAAATTAGAAAGTTAAAAAAAGAAAACAATCTATTGAAGAAAAAGGCTAAGAAAGCTGAAGTATTAAAGCAGAAGGTGGGTAAACTCAAGGAAATTATTAAGGAATTGAGGAAATAGTTAGAACAAGCAAATAAGGCCCATAGGAGAAAGAAAAACAAAAGGGCCAGAGTGCAAGGAAGAAACCCTCTTCCTAAAGAAGCAGTTAGTACAAATTTTGTAGGGATACAGACAGGCCCTAAAGAAATAGTAGTAGAAGAAATAGTAGTTTAGAATGAGGAAGTAATTCCTTTAGAAACACAAGAAAATACGATAGCTACAGAAGCAATTGATGATGAGGTGCAGATAGACACCCCGATATTAGAGGAAATAGCTCAACGCCTTCAAAAGAATGCTACCATTAGGAGATTGGAGGAAGAATTGATGCAGTCTCAACAAACCCTGGTTCAAAACAGAAATGAATTATTGACTATGGCAAAGCACCAGACACTCTAGTCCCAGAAACAAAGTTCTATTGTGGAAAAAATGGAAGAAGATCTTACACAGGCCCAACAAGCATTAACTCAATCCAGGGAAGAGATGGGCACTATTTAAGAATATCAAGCATCCCAATCTCAAGCACAGGGTGTCACCATTGATAAACTAAAGGTAGATCTAGGACAACCCCAATGAGCATTGGCTCAACACCAAGATGAGATGGTCACTAGGGATGAACATCAAAATATTGTTAAACAACTGAAGGACATGACAACAACAGAGAGTGATACCTATGCTGCACTCACTAGAGCCCAAGGGAAGGTAAAAAAGGTGCAAACCCAATTGGAAAAAGCTTTGGAGAAAATCAAAGAAATCTGTGATGTCTACTCTGATGCTATTAATTACAGAGCCCCTACCACCAATTACACTTTATTCTTGCTGGAACAATATTTTTTTATTGAGAGTGAAGGCCATCAAAGCAGGTCAACCTATTTCATTTTCCACTATACCCGAGTTTATTTCATGTTTCAGAGAGCAGGACAAGTACAATACTTTTTGTGTGAGTTGTACTTTCATAATTTCATTCTGGAAGAAGAAAGGAAAGATAACCCTGCCCCATTCATAGGTGATATACAATTTTAGGCATTTCTATCATTTACTCAGAACCAAGTCAGATGGGGTAAAGCTCATAAAACCTTCCTAAAGAGAGAAACTGGGCTAGATCTCTGGGTTAGTGGAGAGCCTCCAAAGTTCTTTCCAACCATTATGAGACATAAAACCTTTATGAAAAGAGGGGGGGTCGTAGAATCCTTAGACCCTATCCATATACAGGTTATACGTTTAGGTATCACTCGTTTTAGAGAGCTTAAGGAAGAAGCTCTTGCTGCTTCTAAACTGAGATGCGATGCATCCTCTAGTGAAGTAAAGAGTAGGGAACCCTTGGGTACAGGAATTTCTTTGCATCTACCTTCATAATAGAAAGATATTCTAGATTGCTCCAAGAGGAAGGGCCTGCTTGGATTGGGTGCAGATATAATCCCCCTATCATCTGGTTTCCTCCAGAAAGTTAACAAAAATATTATCAAATTAACAAGAAAAGGGAGGATGCTGCTTTTGGAGAACTCAAAAGAAGCAATGGGTTCAGGAGGCCTAGTGAACCGACCTTTCCACCTTACAACATTACTGCTTTACATGTAATATATTAGCTTGCATGAGGACATGCAAGAAGGTAAGCTAGGGGGGTATGTTAGGTTATGAAAAAGGTATCAATATCTTCCTTTTTCCCACATTTCATGATATCATCTTGATTGACTTTTCAGTTATTTAGGAGCAAATAGAATAGAAAATGAATAATATACTCTTTAGCGTTATTGTTGAAGTTAGATTACATAGATCCTAAAATGTGATTGGAATTGTCTGGTTTTATTACAGGAATGGTTAAATATTGTCAAACCCAAGATAGCAAAGGAAATCTTGAAGATGCGCAAGCTATTGGAGGTTGAGGACTGTATGGCGCAAGGTAGTTTTGAAGATGATTGAGTTTCTTATATTGTAACTTTATAGTAAAATAATATTGAGGATCTCTCGATCCTCAAAATAGCTTGATTTACCCAGATTATTGTAATATATAAGGGGTAAAGAGATCTTGAAAAAGATATAGAAGAATTGCACCCAAGAACTCATAACTTAGAATTGATCCACGTTAGCAGTTTTTGTAAAATGTTGTACCAGCTATGAAATCAATAAAAGATTTGAGTGGTTTTACCACTTCTATATATTGAATTTCAAATAGCAGTGCTTCTAAGGACCAAGGGCCCCGTCTGAAGGAGCTACTGTTCGAATTGTAATTGTATCAGTTCAATTTCTATTTTGTGATTCGATTCTCTTTTACAGTAGTTAAATGAATGCATAAGTGTGTTGATTATTTCATGTCAATTGCAAGAGATAGATATTTCCTGAAGCATTAGATGATTGTTGTTCCAATTCCTATTACTGAGATTTGATGCGTGACAGTTCCTCATAAGTTCACATTTGTTGTTCCTTTCACTTAGTTTACATTTGCTGTTCCTTTCACTTAGTTTACATTTGTTGTTCCTTTTACTTAGTTTACATTTGTTGTTCCTTTCTGTTAGAATATAGTTGTTGTTCCTTTCAATAGAAATACAATTGCTGTCTCTTTTCGATTAGATTACAGTCTCTGTTTCTTTCCATAGATATAGTAATTCGCCTTGTTTCCTTTCCAGCAATTTGATTCATAATAATAGTCAATTCTACAAGTCTTTATTTAGATTCAATTATTGCTCTTAAAATGAATTCAATAGATTAATTAGTTCCTTTCCATTGCACAACTTTAGATTTTAATTCCTAGAATATTTAATGAATGTTTGAGGAACTTGATTGTTCATAAACTCAGATTTGCTTTAACTACATGATTTTAGCCTCTACGAGCTATCTACATAGACTTTGCCAATATTCTTGAGATAAAAGACGAATCCTCAAGTTGATAAATTAATGTTAAACTAAGGCTGTTTTTAGACATCTTTAGACCCCAAGAACTAGTATATCATCCATATATACAATAAAAAACTTGCTAATAAAATCTTTCAACACTTCATTCATCAATCTTATAAAAGTACTCGGGGCATTTGTTAATCCAAATGACATAACAAACCATTCATACAATCCCTCATTTGTCTTGAAGGTTGCTTTCCACTCATCACCTTCTCTCATCCTTATCTGGTGATATCCACTTTTCAAATCTATCTTTGAAAAATATTTCGCTCCACTTAAACAATCCATTAAGTCATCCATACTTGGCAATGGAAATATGTATCTAATGGTGATCTTATTTATGTCCCTTTATTTTGTACACATTCTCCATCCTCCATCCTTCTTCGGAATTAACACAGTTGGTACTGTACATGGACTCAAACTTTCTCTGACCAAACATTTGTCTAACAGATCCTGGGCTTGTCTTTTCACCTCCTCATTCTCTTGAGGTGTTAATCTGTACGCTGCTTTGTTCAACAAGATTTCTCCTGGTATCAAGTCAATGTTATGGCTGATACTTCTTATAGGTGGCAATGATCTTGGCAACTCATCCACTACTATGTCAACAAAATTTTCCAACAGTTCCTGAATTTCCTCAGGAAGATCCTCCATAGAAGTACTTGTAAGGATAACTTTTGGCTTCCTCACTACAACAAACTACATCTCCTGTTCCTTCTTAACTTCACTTAGGATTTCCTTCCCACTCATGAGAAGTATGCTCATGATGGCAACAACATGTGTGTCTTACCATTCTTCTCTAAGGTATAAGTATTATTTCTCCCATCATGAATGACATTCCTGTCATAATTCCATGGTATTCCCAACAAAACATGAAATACATCCATGGGAATCACATCACATAGAATTTCACCTATATACCCTCCTATTTTAAATTCAACTAGGCATTGTTTAGTTACTGTTACCTGATGACCTTTCTACAACCATGAGACTTTATACAACATCATATGTGTAGTCGTCTCCAGCTCTAAATTCTCCACCATCTCTGTGGATACTAATTTATCAATGCTCCCATTGTCAATTATCACCTTGCAAACTCTGTCTTTAGTCTTGCAAGCTATCCTGAACAAGCTATTCCTCTACATTGGCTTTTCAATCTCTAGCTCTGGCTTTAAGATAACTTTCTTCATCATCAAATATCTCCCATATTCTGCACCTTCTGTCTCAACATCTCGCTTCTGCGCTTCCAAAATGTGAGCTTCACCTCCTTCTTTCTTTCTCTCAGGACATTCCCAAGATATGTGTCCTACCTCTCCATAGGCATAACAATTTATCTCTCCTTCTCTGCCTCTTCCTCTTCCTCTAGGAAAAGAGTTTCTACCACCACTATGTCTTCCTCGGGAACTTCCTCCTCTCTCAGAGTGACTATGTGGTTTCTCCGTCTCACCTCTAGGATTTTGTGTCTTGTCATGGGCAACTCCTTTGCCTCTGTTCAAACTTCTACCTCTGTTTTGTTGACTCTGCTTTCTGGCCAACTTCTCCTCTATTTTCAGCGCAATCTGATATGCATCCTCTACGCTCCTTATTTTCATCATGCTGATTTCATCTTGGATCTCATATCTCAAGTTGTTGATGTATCTGGAAAATTTTTCCTCATCTCTCTCTCTTTTTCCATCCCTTATGTTCATCTTATATAACTCCTCTATGTACTCCTTCACAGTCATTCCCTTTCGTCTCAGGTTCTGCAACCTCCTGAATAGATTTATCTAGTAGTCATTGGGTATGAATTTAGACTTTATCTTGGCTACCATTTGATCCCAACTCTTAATAATTTTTTTTCCTTTGCTTCTCCTGTCATCTTGCAGTTTGTCCCACCACAATGTTGCATGTCCTTTTAACATGGTGATAACATGTTTCACCTTCTTCTCCTCATCGAAATCTTCATATTCAAAATACTTGTCCATTGCTTGTATCCAATCAAGCAATTCTTCGACATCCAGATTACCTTCAGAAATTGGGATGTATATCTTTGCTCTAACTCCCAAATTAAAAACCACTTTCAGTAAGCGCTCTTTTGCAGCATCCTCCACTATAGCTTCTTCAACTTCAACTTCTTCATTTTTTGCATCAGTGACGTCTGCAACATCAAGTGCTCTCCTTTGCATTATTTCCATGGAATCCAACCTTGCTCTAAGTTCTTGCATCTCTCTTTCCATATATCTATTTGCTATGGGTGGCTCCACATGTATCCTAGGCGACATTCTGCTGATGTATCTGATACCACTTGATGATATCAACCTACTTCTCTGTCTCCTTTTCCTACATAAATCAATTCTGTCCTGCTATGATACCACTCTGACGGAAAAACCCCCTCCCCTCTTGGGGATTTTGCAACCTCCCGGTCTTGGATCTTCAATCTCCTGAGTCTAATTAGCTCTTTGGGTCTCCTGCAGACCCTGAACAAATAATGAACACAAACACACCAATTGTGAGTACTAGTCTCGCGCTACTATCTTTCTCCTCTGTGACTGCGGGATATAACCTCAGGCCAATCCCTTTGCCACTTTGGGCTCTGATGATATTGCAACCTCCTCTTATGTTTCCTCATGAAACACCTTTTACCAAATCCGTGGATCTCTGCAACCCGTCACCCTAGATATGATGGTCCAATTGTACTTCAATTTTCACGACTTTGCAAAACTTCACTTACTCCACGCTTACTTCCTCTGGACCTCTAACCTCCGGATTCTATAATGCGCTGCAACGTGTCTCCTCATAGAAAATGGTTAAGATTCACCTCACGACTTTGATGATCCTACCTCTCAATGCTTTGAAATTATCCAAACTCCAAAATGCTAAAACACCTCTCAGTCAGTTCTCCATGCAACTTCTCCTAGATTTGATAGTTTAGAATGATTTCAATCTCTCCTGGATGGATCTCAATTTGTTGATTCTGGGAAAACCTCAAAGGTCTCCTCCCTTCAGAGATTTCTCGTCACTCTTTCTCCTGAGCTTGCTCTTCCTCAAACTCTTGCCTTCATAGAATACTCTTTTTGACACTTAGTCGAATCTCAACCTATGCACTAGCTTTGCAATAGTTCCTCCTCCACAACGTCCCCTCTCTGTGGACAATGTCTGCTATCTTGTGAACTTCTGAGTCAAAAAACTCTGTCGTGCACTCCTTGCGGATGAAATTCCTTCAAGCTAATCCTCTAGAACATTCGAGTCAAAATGGACTCTGTCACACACACCTTGCAGATGCCATGCAATCCTTGCACCTATATAAGTTCCACGTTATATATTTTGAGCTCATGAGTCGAAACAGACTCTGTCAACGCACTCCTTGTGGACACTATGCACACTTTCACTTACTCATAGAAGAGAAACTATTGAAACTTATTTAAAACTTCACAGACTCATACATTCAACCAAGTAAATGCATTCATAAAAACAAGAATGAGAAATAACAGAGAATTGGAAATAAGAGAAATTCTAACATTCATTCATTAAGATAGATGCAACAACACCATGCATTTGGGACAATGCTCCTCTGCTATATTCATTCAACTGAAATATACATATGTTCATACACTACTCTCGGTAGCTCTTGACTCTCAATTACAATGGAAACAACCTATACAATAGATTCAACAACTCATCAACAACCCATCAACAAGTAGAGAGCCAACAACCTCTATTGGACAACAATACAAAGCTTTTATACAAGAGGGGCTCTTCAAGCTCTTCCCTCCAACTATTCTAGAGCTATCCCATCGAATTAAAAGCTAGAAACTACTAGAATTTATTACAATAAATATTTGTGACAGCTAGATCAGATCGAACACATCGAATCTGTACTGGACTCATCTTCATTAAAAGAAATTGCATTCTCCGATGACCATTTTGAGATCATCCGCCTCAAAACATTAAAGAGGTTCTTTAGTTACAATTATTTCCAAATATTTGCGTGAAACGCTTTCTTCAAAATTTAAAATTCTCCAAAATGTGCGCTAGTGCACCTAGCTGTCCTCCACTTGTGCTTTGCTAGCGATGCTCCTACATCACACTACCCAAGGATCAAATGATTCAGAAGATCATTGCACTGTATCCGTAATCATATATAACATGGAAACCTCATGTGGGGGATCAGGGGGAGGTAAGAGAAAAAATCCCATGAGTGAGGAGTCCTTGAGGATACCTACCCCCACACTTTCGTACTGAAGATCAAACTGTCCTATGAAAGGGATATTATTCGCTGGGGAATTATAATCAAGTTGGTCAACAGTCACAATTTTCCCTTGATGGGGAAATTGAAAAATGCGAAAGATTAAATAGACGATGGTAGTCATCGCATAGAACCAACTGTGACCAAGTAATAAATTATAATCTAGGGGTGTGTCAAACACTTCAATGTCGACAGAAACGATTTTTCCCTTCAACTCTACAATGAAATATTTTAAGAGTTGGTATGGTTGGAAACCACATCCATCAAACACCTTAAGGGAGGTAGGAGAATGGTTAAGTTTAGGACAACCAATGGCTCTGCATCAGGACAAAGACATGACACATGTGGAATCTCCTTCATCCAAAACAATGCGATGGATGTTCTTCCCACCAACCAAAACTTTAGAATGCCATATGTTTATCATACGACATCCATTTTAGCTCGTTCAAGTTGCATTGGAAATATCTTGTTGAGCTCTACGAAATGGAATCATTTTCATTAGAATGTGAGACTATCAATTTTTGAGCATTTTCAAATCCACCTAGATCACACCTCCCCACTGGAAGAAATTTTGGACCTCCAAAATTATGGATTAATCAACGACTAAGTAAGGATCAACTTCTTCACTTTTTTCGGTCTCTATCCACTTTGCCGATATGCATTTCAAACCAATATCCATCTTGGATTTGATCATTTTGGTGCTTGTCATGCCTTTCCCATCTTGGCTTGGCCCTCCTTTAATTGTCCTTATACTGCCTGATGTATTTGTTGGAGTCTCATAATGAACCTCTTATTCATCTCCTTTACTCCTTTCCCTAAAAGAAAAATCCAAACATGTTTCCAAAAGAAACTATGCTGTTTGACTTTCTTCTCACAAGGCATTAAGTTATACATATTACATGGACTTGGCATTAAATAATATCCATTTCTACTCATTTCACTCTTTTAATAAGTACTCTACCTCCATACTTCATACAAAGAAAATTATTTCTGTCATACTTTACAACAATGGAAAAATGATTTGGAGGTGCTACATATGCATGCTAAACTTGGCTATTAAAAAATGATAACCATGAATGTTCCACTTTAGGCTACTTCCCCTTAATGGAATATTCCCTGTATAGGTGGGATTATTCATGGGATTATTCATCTTGCAGTACCGGCAGAAGCCTCACAACTATCTTTCTCTGATACTCCCACTGACTCTGAATCCAAGAACCCACTGGATCCAATCACATGATTTCCTCTGCTACCTGTCTCTTTGTAGGTGATTTCACGAATTCCTTGAACTTATTTGAATGAAGTTGTGGTTGAATTTTCCAATTCTTTCCATTCTCTTAGACAACGATCCATGTGGACTTGGGTATCCTTCATGTCTTCCTCCTTTTCAATGGACATGATCAAATTCATGTTCAAATATTTCCTCTTTCGACACTTTTCCACACAATGGTTAGGTGATCAAAAAAAAGCTCAAGGGTACATATTCAAAAAGGTTTGAATTGCGTGATTATTCTTCTTATAATCAAAGAAAATTTTTAAGTCATCATGACCTTTATACCTTTGATGGCAACTTAAGTCATCATGACCTTTATACCTTTCATGGTAGTCTTTAGTGCAAATATGACGAGGATAAATTGATTTAGTTCATCCTTCAAAATTCTCATCTCTCTTTGGAGATGAATCACAATCACTTTCACCGTCATGGTGTGATGCACCACCAACTTGCAAGCATTCTTTCTGCACTAACTTAGACTCATCACTTGAATAATTTCTTGCTTCTGTTATTTTAGAGCATTCTCCAACTTCCTCTTTTCGATAACCCAATCCTGCATAATGAGGTATTTCTACCACTTCTATGGGATTAAATATACCTTGGTCATTAAGTCCAAGTCCATTTCCTTCATATCCCATTTTCATTAGTAGTTTCAACCCAACACCTTTAGCGTGACTTTCAAATGCACCAAAAGAATCATCTTGCTAGGAAGAAGGAGAAATCGAAGAATTACTTCTACTGTATACCTGAGAACAAGTTTATGAGCTGGTGTGAAGGAACGTTTCTTTAATCCTTCCTCACTCTAAAACTTTACCAAAGAATATTTCGTGGCTTGTAGATAAAGTTGCAAATTTCGCTTCTCATCTTCTGATATGTGCAACAACCTATTCAACTCAACATTCTCTACCTAAATACTCTGGTTGATCTCTTCAATCTCTTGAAGCCATTCTCACTTCGATGCTTTTCCCATGGTTGTCCTTTTACAACCAAGATTTGCACTTTCAAACTAGAAGTCTTCAAGTGTGACTTCACCTTGCTTGGATTACTCTCAAATACCTATCAGACCTGCTCTAATACCACTTGATTAAAAAATCCTTAGATGTCAATTTAAATCATAAGCATGCATTAACATACAATCCAATTTGTGAATTATGAATGTTACTGACTATTTGCATCTATCATGTGAATCTACGTGCTTAACCAAACTTCATTAATTTTCACAATTAACTAGTGAAATTAAAATGTTGAAATAAAGTGAAGTAGGAACAACAACAAGTCAAATGAAACATTACACAAGTTGTTAATGGATTTCATTAATTATTCTTTGAAAATACTTCATTCTCCCATCCTGGGACTAGTCTACAAAGCCAAAAGACTCTCACATAAAGTGGATATTCTCCTTCTCAAATATGTCTCACAACATGTGGCTCATTATCCCATCCTGGGAATCACAAGGCTCTCTCTCAATAAGGACCTTCTGATCTGCTACAAAAAACTTAAGTGTGGATGTCACTATCAGCTTTGCCTCGAAAAACTAAATTTTTGACTGTAAACACTCTGTAGTTCCATATATGCTCAATGAAACGACATTATAGATTTACCCATCCTAGGACTGACTTTCTGTTCTGCTACACAACCTCAAGTGTAACCATCACCATTAGCTCTGCCTCAGAAAACTAAAACTTTTGACTATAAACACCCTATGACTCCCATAGATTCCCAACAACACTGAATTACAACATACAAAAAGGACTCGACTCCGAGCTCCTTGACACATGAGCACTCTCATACAATATAACTCAACTCATAGTTCTAGCATGAAATAATACTGTGTAGTTTCCATCCTGGAACTATTCACCTTTACAAAAGGGATACATTCATAAGCAAACTCCTTGCTTACTCTCTCTCAACGAGATTACAAAGACTCTCTACAAACGTCTCTCAAGGCTCTCCAAGAACTCCTCTAAAATATTAATAAAAAGGATTTACAAATTACATAGTCCCAATAAGGACTAAAAACACAACATAAAAGAACTCGACTCATAGTTTAGGCCACAATAATCTCTTGTATTTCCATGGCAAAGAAATACAACATGAAAAAATGAACTCGATCTGAGTTCTTGGAAGCATAATGCACACCTACAATAGAAATTGACTCAGAGTTCTGGCATGAAATGGATCTATGGTGAGATGGTTTGGGTGCCGAGTTTATATAACAGAGGTCAAGGGTTCAAGTCCCACTCTTCGGAGATTTTTCGAACTTATGGTTACAACCACATACCAAAATTAATAATATTGCATGCCATAATAAGTCTTAACCCATTGGTGCATTGGTTGTATGGTTAAATATTGTAGATTGTCAGGGTGGAGGTCGCAGGTTCCAATCTGTGGACCCCCCATTTGGTGGTTGTTATGACAAATATAACTTTAAATATGAAATATGCCCCTATACATATTAAGTGACATGCATTCCATAGTGGTTAGACTATTGGTTTTTTGTGGATAGGTTGGTGGTGTGATTCCCTCGACCATCAAACTCAGAGTTCTAGACCCTTTTTATCCCAATTGGGGGTGCCACATGGCACACTATGATTGGGCCACATATCATGCCCTGATTTGATCACCTGAATGCACAATCACCTACCTAGTCATTAAACAATCATCTGCCACATCAACGCATAGTCAAATCCATGTCAATGCCACACCAACCTACCATACTACCACACCATCATTTGTACAATTCCACATCATCATCCGTACAATGCCATATCATCATCCGTACAATGCCAAGTCAACATTCGTATAGTCCACTTGTCATGTTCGTACAAGCCACATGTCACATCCATATAATCCACATGTCACATCCATACAATTCCACATGTCATTTGTATAGTGCCACATGTCATCCTTCCAGTGATGCCACGTGGCACCTGTATTTTGCCATTTTTCTCTATTTTTCCATAATTTCAGAAGACCATATATTTCTCATACGACGTCCATTTGAGCCTGTTCAAGTTGCATTGGAAATCTCTTGTCGAGCTCTATGAAATGGAGTCATTTTCAACAACATTTGAGTATCAATTTTTTAGCGTTCTTAGATCCACCTAGGTCACATGATGTGTTCATAGAAATGAAATTAAACAAGAGAGTTTTCAAGCAAGAAAATTAATATTTATATTCTCATATTAGTGATGAAGGACCTGCTCTGCCTAGGTTGTTATCTACTATCAACTATGAAAAGGGATCTTTTCAAATGGTTGTCTTACATGATAAAGTTGACAAGCCTAAAAACGATCTCAAATCCCAAGACTATGAGGCAACAAAGTTTACTTTTAATTTGGACATTATGCCACCATATGAAAAAATTCAATGGCATAAAAAGGATAGGGAACATAGTGTCTAGATATCTTATTCAAGCAATAATCAATGCCAAAAAATTGAATATACAGATAATAAAATTAGAGAATCAACTAAATATTGAAAGAAGCACAAACATAAATCGATGAACATCAATTAGTGATTTGGATTAGAAGTTAATTTCTTTCAAACATGGATTATAATACAAATCATCTATTTTTCCCTATTGAAAGAAAAAGATAAGGAAATTCAATTACTGAGAGGAAAATTGAATATACACATTTTAGAGCATGTCTAGACTAAACAAAAAATTGAGTTTGAGAAAGAAAAAGATCATCTAAAAAACTAGATAAAAGTTCTTCAAGATCAAAACATCCAGTTGGGGAAGATAATGATAGGTTAATGTAGAAAAAAAAACTACATTAGCAACAATTCTACAGAAAGTAAAAATTCCTGATGTAGATATCTTATGAGAAGGTTTAAACTCAAAGCAAATCATAAAGCTCAAAGGACAAATATCAACAATACAAAGTGAATTCAAACAAGCCAAAATTGAAGTTCAAGGGAAAAATTCAGAAATGATGGATTTATAGAAACAAGTTAACCAAAGAAATTCTATAATAGAAACTAATTTTGCTGATATAGCTAAAAAAGATAAAATAATTTCTGAAACTAACCTAAATATTGTAGAGTTTGAAGATATGAATAAGAAATTTGACCAAAAAATTTCCACAAGGAAATATCTTATTGGATAAACGCATTATGTCTCAGATCAAATTAAAAATATTATGTAGTGGATGAGAGGGCATCTAAATGCACTTCAAGACACATAAAATTCTGAAAAAAATATGAAACTTCAAGTGAAAAAATGTTGGGAACAATTGGGAGATAAAGTTCATATTGAAAATGATGTCATAAAGTTTTTGAATAACATAAGTACATATGATCTAGAAACATTGGATATAAAGGATAGAACAAATTTCATCATGAAAACAAGTACAATAAATGTCAAACATAGTTTGATATTATCTGCTCAAAATAAATGTCAGAGAGTTTTATAGTTTGGTCTTGATTTCATAAACAATTTTATAGAAGGATTTGAACTTAGACTTACAATACCATGGAATAATGAGAGATAGTTTTACTCTAAGGAGATTTATGAAAAATATATTGAGAAATAAAAATTAAATCATGAATAATTTATTGACATGTTAGATGTCCAATCAGGGGATTAATTATTTATGAGAAGTTATTCAAGGATTTCATGTTATTAAGTATTCTCATTAATATTTAGAAAAATCTACCTCATTCTTGTTATGATCTTTATACATAATTGGATATTGATGGAAGAAAATGCTAGAATACAAAATTCCAGAAGAGAATGATTGGCAATGCATTGAAAAATTAAGAAACAAAGTTCCCTTATTAACACATTCTTCTGGTGTGATTCATGCCTCTACTCCAACTCAAATGAAAAAATCAACATCATTTCCCACATCATCAACCCAACCTACATCAACATCGACACTAGTATCCATGTCAATAATGACAACTAATTAGAAAAAGAAGAAGAACACATAGCATTTCAAGAGTACCCGTTTAACAATTGTTCCAAGAAACAAGGTTGTCTACCCTTACCATGATGTCTACAATTGGACACTATTATGCCTTCAACAGGAAGAAGTTAGAGATAAAAGATCAAGCAAAAAGGGTAGCTACAAAATGCATCATTATTAGTTTGATGTTTAAGGTTTTCTCATGACTTTTGGTGCTTCATCTCCTAGGGTGAGGTTTTTGGATGTTTAAGGTTTTCTCATTTATGCTTTATGTTAAAAATGATTTTATAGCATCATTGTAGCCATCTTCTTATGAATGAGCGTATCCATCACATCTCTTTTAAGAGATAAGCTTCCACCATTCCATCAAGCTTGTTTCACTATGCATTTTTACAGTTTCAACATATTCTCTTTATTAATAGAAGTCAAGTTTTACTGTATCTCTGTGTATTTATTTGTTATACATTTGTATTACATTTCGTTCCATTTATAAATCTAGATCAATGGTATCAGAGCGTTTTTGTCTTCATTTTTTTCTTTGTGCATGTCCCCAACGAGGTCAGGGTATAAGGAGTTGTGATGCAGACCCCCACCCCCTCTTGGGGTCCGCGCGACCTCCCGGTCTAGGATCATTCAAAATCAAGGAGCCGAATTTTCTCTCCGACCCCTGCTGAGCCCCCAAAATCCCATACACAGGTCTTGTGCCATTTTTCCCAAATGCAAGATATTAATTTGGGAACCTAAGGCACCAACGAAGTTCTACAAGGGACCGTGGGCTAAAAAATCCAACCTTCGAAGAATTAGAGACTTTGGAGCTCCCAGGCTTCAGGAGTTTCAACGACACAATAATCTATTTCTACCGAACACCAAATTGATGGAGCACCGAACAGTTACAAGGATCAATAGTCCGCAACGTTCGTTTGAATCTACAACGGGGAAATAATTTGGGAACTTGGGCTTCGACGATTCTTCCCGCTCCAACACCGTATGCACCCGGAGAGTTGAACTCCGAACTAGACTAGATGGTTCCTGGTGCTTCCATAGATCGATGATCTCTATCCACTTCACAGCTCTGGACTTCAGGGATTCTTAAGGAACCTCTCCACAGATCTTCTAGAGTGTTGAACCGCAAATACACCCAGGCACTGATCCAATGGACCACACACTCCAATAGATGGATGACTTAGATTTATTTCAGACTTTGGGAGTCTGAGCGCGACCTCTTGTATTACCCAAACACCAAATTGGTAGAGGGATTCTCCTTCTTCCACATATCTCGCTCCCGATCAACAGTTGGGATCTACTTCGAAATGTCGGGCTTCGGGAGTTTCGACTATTCCAACTGCAAATGCCTCCAAATGCCGAATCACCATAGGTCCTCTCCCTTCTCCACATGTCCTCCTCTTAATCGACGGATGGGATGAGTTCCCCTCATCGAGACTTCAGAAACTTTGGAACCAGGACAATCTTTCACATATTCCCTCCAGATTACTGGATCTCCGGACCTCCATATCCCCTGCCAGGCGTCCACCGAAATCGACGGTGGAGATCTACTCCTCTCTTTGGAGCTTCAGATATTGTCAAACTTTCACAACTGTGCCCCCCTTTCTCCCAGATGGTAGGTCTTCCAGACTCAACGATACGCTAACACATGTCCACTTCAAATCAATGATCCATATTTGATTCTGGACTTCGAAACTTCGGGAGTTCCGACTCCTTTGCACCCAATGCAAAAAATTCACCAAACTTGCGAATTATCATTAATCTGTTGATGCGTGTCTCCTGCGCCAAAGACTAGGATGTGATTTGGTCTTCGGAGCTTCGAGAATTCTTGTTCCAAAATACTGCACGGCTCCATTCTCTCGGATAGCCGGGCTTTCAGACTACCCCTGATCTGTTGACCCGTGTCCTTTCTAATGGATGATCTCGATTCACTTCGGGCTTCGGAAGATTCACTTACTCCATGACACAAATTTGAAAATGGCTGAAATTCACGAAGTCTGGAGGACTTCAAGGGGTTAAACCCCGTGCTACTTACATGGATCCGATGAATGTCGATCCTTGTGCTCAGATCCTACAACTAGAATCTGTTCTCCACTGTTGTTCACTCCTCCTTCAGTATGGATTTCAATCTGATGATCCTGATTAGTTTCTGACAGCTGATAGAACGACATCTGTAGCTTCCTCCTTCATCTTCGCTATGCTTTCCCTCTGATTAAGGATTTTCCCGATATTTTCCAAAGGCTTGGCCTTTGAATCCTTCCTCAGTGAGACCGACTGTTTGGTCTCATGCTGCACCTCCTGATCTTGTAACTTAAAAGAATTTCACCTGCGCACACCTTGCACTTCTCCTATAGTCTGGAAGTTAGACTGTGCTTGGCCTTCTGCACTCCTTGCATAGACACTGTGCAAAACGACACTATTTCTCCTGAGATTTGTTAACTTGAAGGGACATAGGCTCTGGCACATACTTGAATTTTCTCAATGCACTCCTTGCAGAGATTCATTCTTGAGGATTTTTCTAAAATAAGACATACAATTACGCACACCTCGCACTTCCCCTCAAAGTATTTAGTAACTCTGACATGCCCATGTGGCAATCTCTTCACAAAAATCGAAGTAGAGTCCTCACACACTCCTTGCGCCTACTCAATGCACTCCTTGTAAAGATTCCTCCTTTGAATCTTGAGCTTTTACACTTTACTAAGTGTAGGCGCACTCCTTGTGCTTGATCTCAGAGTGTTCAACAACTCTAATGTGCCCTCTTTGCACTACTCCTTTTGATCTTTAGAACAATTCTGGTGTGCCCGTCCGAGACTCTCTCTTCTAAACTTGAAACAGAGTTCAAGTGCACTCCTTGCACCAACTTCTCATAGCTTTTCAACTACTCTGGTGTGCACTCCTTGCACAAGCCTAAAGAGTCTAGAACGCTAAAAAAACTACAGATAGATAGTGAAGTCTATCTAATTCCTACAAAGGAAAACATACTGCATCTAGGGCATTCATAAACACACAATAAACATTCAAATTCATTCAGAAAACAAATATAACAATACATAGAAAATCATATGGAGGGAAATATGTTCTTTATATTAATATCTGAATGCTTTTTACACTATGTACAAGACTAGACTGCAACTGAGTCTCAATTCTTCCTCTCTCCTATCTTCTGCTCTCCTTAGAAACTAACTCCTTCTACTAAATTTTTGATACAAAGATATTTTTACAAAGGAGGGGCTTCTCGTGCCTTCCTCCACCTTCTCACATTAAATTACATTAATAAACATCTAGTCCAAATAAGATCTAGATCTACCTATTGTCAGCCATTAAAGGAGATTCTACACATTACAATAACCTGACCTGTACAAATATAGTGGCTCATCTTTCCTTGAGCCTTACAAACTTTAATTTCATTAAATTTTAAATTTAAGCTCAAAATTTGAAAGGACTGGTGCGTCCTTCTTTGGGATCTGCTCCCTCCTAGTGCATTGATGCACTGGCTTGCTAACGTGTTGATGAGTTGGAGCAATTCTCCTACATCAAGTTGGGACTCAAAGTGGTTGAGCCCTTGCAAGACCTTCCCCATCGATCACGACAACCTCCCATGGTGGAATAAAAGAGAGACGATGGAGAACGAGTTCCTTTTAAACTATTGCTCGAGAAATCCTTCACGTGACAAAGGAACAAGATGATGGATAACTTTGCATAGATCGTTCGATGGTTGTCAACAGGTGACGCATATTCATTAAGCGTCCATGCCACCCCCTTCAAGGTACAATTCAATTTTTATAACCCCTTATTTGAAGGCCAAATAGATGCGGATGCTGCAGATAAATGGTTGAATATGTGAGAAGGGTATTTTTCGGTCCATACTTTTTCTGATAGAGAAAATATTACCTTTTCGCTCCTTAACGATGTCCCCCATGTCAAGGATTGGTGGAAAACTTACTGTGAGAAAAGGGACACTGAGGAATCTACAATATTTGTGGTCTCCCCCACATGGGATTCTTTCATGGATGCTATTAAGGAACAATACTACCTTGTTGGAAGCTAGAATGACTAGTATATGAGATGGACCACACTGAGACAGGAAAAGGACCAGATAATACCATATTTTAAAAATATATTCCATACATTGCGCACCAAGCTAGGTAACAAGGACTTCGAATGAAATATGGTTCTCAAGTACAATGACTGTCTGCATAGATACATCCAAACATAAATGGAGTTTCTGGACATATCATCACTGGGTGCGACATATAGATATGTTATCAAAATCGAGCATAAATTTAAAAATAAGAAGCGGGAGTTTGGATCTACAAATTCCTCATAGAAGAAGCAAAGAAAAGGCATCCCCAACCCACAGAACAAAGGACAAATAAAGGATGGACCCCCTTAGGACAACTATTCCAAGCCGAAAACAAATAAGGGTAATGACAAGATAAAGAAAGACACTAGGAAGTGGTGTAAATTCCATAAGATCCCCTGGAATAATACCAATGAATTTTTCTTGAAGCAGTTGTTGGTGGCCAAGTTGAAATCCTTAAGGTCATAGACAAGTTCCGAATTTGAATTATCTATAGACAAAGGGAAGTGGATCATTGACGCAGAACCCAGTGCCACCATCACTACCACCAAGGTCCAACCAAGTGAACCAAAGGAACTAGAGGAAGGTGAACACCTTTTTCACTCATAGATGTGGGTGAAGGGTGCTCCCATGTATTTCATTGTCGATAGAGGAAGTCAAAATAACCTGATCTCAGTAGAGGTCATGAAGAGGTTGAACCTACCAATGACACCACACTTACAAACCTACACCATCGAGTGGCTCCACCAAGGAAGAGACCTTTGCGTCAGCCAACAATGTCATATGCCCTATGAAATTAATCCCTTCAAGGATGAGGTATTGCGTGATATTTACCCATTTGAAGTTTGTGATGTTATTTTAGGCCAACCATATTTGTGGAAATGGCATGCTATATATGAGTTTAGACCTCACAGTGTTATTATTACTTTTGGTAGACAATTGTATAAGATACCAGAGGTAGCTCCACCTAACGGTATTTCTTTGATCTCTGCTAAGCAATGCAGGAAGGTCATTTTCCAGACTAGTAAATTTGTCTTCTTCATGATTCGCTCTCAAAGTGAACATAATATCACATCCACATCCATGGCCTCTCCACGTAGCAGAATCAAGTGGACAAGATTGTGGAAGAATACAAATACATCTTCTCTTCACTCACCATGGTGCACGACACTGTCAGGTCAAGCATTCAATTGATCTAAACCCTGGTGCACCTCTACCCAATGGGCCAGTCTATCTCCACTATCTGATGGAAAATGAGGAAATTAAGTGACATATCAAAAAGATGCTTCAAAATGGGCACATACGACGCAAATCCTCACCCCGTGGGAGCCCAATTGTACTCATAAAAAAATATATGGGACTTGGCGACTCTGCATTGATTATAAGGACCTAAACAAAATCACAGCCAGGAACCGGTACCCAATTCCCAAAATTGACGACCTTCTTGACCAGCTCAAGGGAGCCAATTTTTTCAACAAGATTGACCTGAAGTTTGGCTACCACCAGGTCCCAATAGAATCGACTGATGTATGGAAGACCACTTTCAAGTCCAAAGAAGGTATTTTCAAATGGATAGTCATGCTCTTTGGTTTGATAAATGCTCCAACAAATTTCATGAGATTGATGGACGATATATTATGTCCCTTCACCAATTATTTTGTGGTGGTATATATGGATGGCATCCTCATCTTCAACAAGAATTGGGAAGAACACTTGTAGCATATTCAACAGGTCCTTCACACTCTATGACAACACAAGCTATATGCTAACTTGGAAAAAAGCTCCTTCAGCATGAACATGATCCCATACCTCGACTACATTGTTAATGAGCATGGTGTGCATGTGGATCCGGCCAATATACTTGAACAAAGTAGTGATATCGGTTAGAGTAGGTGATGTATATAAATAAGCTTAACTTTGAGCACTAGAGTACAACAATGGTTTTCAGTATGTTTCCAGTTTAGTTTGGAATCCAGTATGGTTTTGTTTTAAAGCATTACGACTCCATAGCCCAATGAATGCATAAGTGGTTTTTTGTTTTGGAAAGGTGAAAGTAAAGCGACAGAGTTCAGAGTTCGATAAGGATGATTTCAGGTTGCCCAATGAATGAAGGCACGTGGTCTACTATTCTTTGCACTTTGCAGGAAAGCACCATCCCTAGATGGAGCCTTTGTTGTAACAAATATTGAGATTTTGGCTTTCGGTAACTTAGGAGAGAAAAAATTTATAGTGTTTAACTACCGAAAGTGTAGATGTGAGAAAACAACCATTTTTTCTGTCATGCGCATCACTGAATGTTCTCTACCTTCCATCTTCAGTCAAATAACGCCGAAATCATCCCCAAATGCCACAGCAGTATAAAAGTCACAAGCCAAATCACGAAAAATACAAAGACAGGGTTCACGTGAGAATAAAATAAATGTACCATATGTTCGAGCATTGAGTCACAAGGAGAATGAATGGAAGCATTGGCAGTGGAATGACCACATACACCGAGCATTAAGCCACATGGAGAAAAAGCTCACGAGTCCGGGATTTTTGGCCGTCAGGGATTTGGCCGACGTAGATATTTTAATAACTACAATACCGATCCCCGAATTCACTAAAGTATTAAAGGATAAGCCAGGTTAATTAAAGATTAAGAAAGATTAACGTTAATAAATCTCATTGCAATTTCGCGATTCGGGATTTCGCGCGTCAAGCATTATTGAAGTCCCGACACTTAAATCTATGAAAGGTTAAAGATTAATTGATAATCGTGATTAATTAAGAGATTAAGACAAATGATTATTGTCTAATTAATCCCATCATGATTCGGGATTCTTTTCATGTCATTACTCTTGAAGACATGATACCCAAAACCCCGAAACCCGAAAACCCAAAATATGGACTCCAGTCATATGCAAAACTGCTTTAGAAAAACACAATTTTCTCACCCGTGGAGAGGCCGTTTTCCACGTCTAAATAGTCGATCGACATCTAAAAATACTAATATTTCCGGTACTGTCTTCAGAATTTAATTTGGATCTTGGGAAGGCTGTCAAAAGTCCCCCGAAAGATGAGGTTCGTTTTCCAAAATGTGGCATTTTTTACTGTGTTGAGACATCATTTTCAAATGATGATTCTGAGCGACTGGAGTATCATTTTGAGAAACGGTTGGAGGATTTTGTGCCTAACACATCAGATATCATTATCCTCTCTCATTTTTTCTACAGGTGTTACATATTGAGAGAATCAAATCCATCTCCAAGCCCTAATTTTCAAATTTCATATTTTCCTGTTTTGACACATGTTTGTTAAATGCAGATTTGGGGCAAATGAAAATGGATCTCAGGAAACTGAGAGAGATTTTTGCTCAAAATAAATAGATGAAAAAAAGCCTATTTCATTTTATACAAAAAATTTGCGATTCGAGAGATACACATCCATAACCACAACCCCAATTTTCAACAGTTTGACCCATTTTCTATGGCAGAAAGTTTCAAGAATTGGTTGTAACTGTTGTTATCTTTTAGATTAGAGAGGATTTCGATCTCAATATAGATATGAGGCATATTTTTAAAATAAAAACATGGGGGGGAGTAGTACTCCTGAGACTATAATCTTTTGCTTTCATGTTTAATATAAGAGTGCAGAGTCATTTTTGATCTACAACAAATATTCTTGTGATGTTGGTTACAAGGTTTGTCTATTGCTCAGTTTTCATACTATTCCATTCACTTTTTCTTCCTGATCTGTAACATGTGTTTGTAATGGAATTCATCCATTTTTTAGATGCTTTATTGCAGGACAGGTTATAGTTTATTTCTTGCAGAGATCTGAAGGTTCAAAATTCATCCTTTGCTAGATGCTTTGTCCCAACTATCTCTTTCCACTGATTTATGCTTGGAATTCACTCATTGCTAAGTGCTCCTTGAATTTTGATATGTTTTCTCTTTATTATACCACCATACTTTTTATAAATCCTTCCCTCTGTAATCAACTTCTATCTTGCCTCTGCTCCATGGATTTCCATTGCCAAAACACTCTTATTACTTGCTTGATCATTTGACTCCATGCCCAATGGACTACTTTCCGGTCCAACCCATCAACCCTAAAAACCTCAAAACTTTATGTTACCCACAGATCTGCCCATTGTTAAGCTTATTGAATATCCTATCATGACATATATTCGAGATATCCCTCTCGGGTTGGGAGGGGCAACTTCTAATAAAAACTGGTATGTGGTTATCTCAGAATTTACTTGCACGCAACCCAAATCAAGTTCTGAATGATAACTTATTTTTTCATTTAAAATGTGCTAAGGCTTGGCTCTGTTACATCCTAGAACCAACTCTTGCCACAACATTTTTCTGGCGTCGTTGCCGAGGATGGAGGACAAAGTTATCTTCCCTGGGATATGAAAAAAGTTTAGATCTATTCATTGATGGTGAACAAGGGATAGGCATTCAATTGGATTTGATCATTCACCTGGAGACTCCTTGGTTCGAAGACTCTACATGATTCACTAGTGACTCCATTGGTCTCAAAATGTCGGTTTCGTTCGCTACTCGGATTGCTGCAAGGTTTGATCCTCTGGATTTTACAAATGTATATGGTTTTCCAAACATTAAAGTTTGGGAAGATGTCCTTCCTAAATTTGGAGAATATGCGGACGACAATCCCACTCAATACTTGTTTGAATTCCACAAGCTCATGGATGAATTAAATATACATCATGAAGATGTCCTCATGAAACTGTTTATGTTTTCATTAGAAAGAGATGCTAGACTCTGGTATAAATATTTACCTCATTCTAGTATTCCTTCATTGAAAGATTTTCACATACTTTTTCATCAACATTGTAAAATAATCTATTCAGCTGAAATACTTTTTGAAGATTGCTGTAATATAAAATTCATAAGACAAACAGATTAAACACATCTTATTGAAGAGGAGGAAGGAATATCAAAAATTTCTCAAGTCGATGAAGATAATCAATATGAAGAAGAGTTGGCTGATAAAAAAATAGGATATGATATCTCTTGTGATCACATTCAAGAAGAAGATATTCAACATCATGGTCAACCTGCAGAAGAGAAAGAAAACAATAGTTGCTTGATCCAGAAATTGCACAGACCACCTCCTCCTTTAACAAAAGAAGAGATAGATCTGCTCCTGAACAATCATGTTGGAACCCCTACTTACATAGATCTGCAACATCCACACAGTATTGAAGATCTTGTAGACTCTGTTTTGTTTCATGAAAAAGAGGTGGCTGTCATGTTTAGCCATCTTGAAGAATGTTTGGTGTTCGAGGATGATTCAGATTTTGATGTAAAGGCTACTGATGATGAAGAAGACAATGATATTTTTCAAAATCTGTTTCAAGATCAGATTGTTGATTTTTCAATGCAGAAAACTTCAGGATTTTATTCTGATTTTCCAATATTCAATAAACATAGTGATGATGAAGAGGATTTTAAAGATTTGTTGTCTAATGAAATTTCATCATATCCTATTTATCAACTAAGAGAAGATCAGAAAAGTATGAATGCTATGGTTGAAAATAGATATGAATATGTTGTTCAAGAGTCCAATGAAGATCCTTTTAACTTTGATACATCCTCTAAATATATCATTGTTGGAGGGAGTGATCATAAATATTTTCATGATGCATATTTTTAGACTCAGTTTTTATTTGATCATTATAAAGATAGTAGTGTAGGAAATGAAGAACATATCTCTTCTTCTCTCTTAAAAATTGTCACTTGTAATAGGCCAGCATATCATAGTGATGAGTTCAAATTACAGGGATATGATGAAAGAGAGAAGACAGGTTCAGATCAACAGTTGATCATGCATGTTTCCCCAACAAATATTGAGCAGTCCACATTTAACATTCAGAATAGTAAAGGAAACAAACAACAAAATTTCGGTCAGTTGGAACAACAACAAAATGAGGTATTTCTATGTGACTTTTATGATCTAGTAATAGTTTATATGGAGTCAAAATGGGGGACTGAATTTTTTATTTTCGACTTCTTGAAGTCTGAATTTCAAAACTGTAAGTACCTACTCCCAAGGCATGTTTTGAAATTTGCAACTGCTCCTGTCATCTTTTTGCTCAAAGATGGAAGTATAATTAAGTTTGTTAGTCGGATACTCGCTTGGTTGATTTGGAAGTTTTCCTAAACTTGAACAAAGCAGTGATATCGGTTAGAGTAGGTGATGTATATAAATAAGCTTGACTTTGAGAACTAGAGTACAATAGTGGTTTTCAGTATGTTTCCAGTTTAGTTTGGAATCCAATATGGTTTTGTTTTAAAGCATTACAACTCCATAGCCTAATGAATGTATAAGCAGTTTTTTGTTACGGAAAGGTGCAAGTAAAGCGTCAGAGTTCAGAGTTCAATAAGGATGATTTCAGGTCACCCAATGGATGAAGGCACATGGTCTACTGTTCTTGGCAATTTGCAAGAAAGCACCATCCCTAGATGGAGCCTCTGTTGTAACAAATATTGAAATTTTGGCTTTCGGTAACTTAGGAGAGAATTTTTTTATAGTGTTTAACTACTGAAAGTGTAGATGTGAGAAAATGGCCATTTGTCTATCACGCACATCACTGAATGTTCTCTACCTGCCATCTCTAGTCAAATAACGCCGAAATCAGTCCCAAATGCCACAACAGTATAACAATCACAAGCCAACTCACGAAAAATCCAAAGACAGGGTTCACGTGAGAATCAAAGAAATGTACCATATGTTCGAGCATTGAGTCACAAGGAGAATGAATGGAAGCATTGGCAGTGGAACGAACGCATACACCGAGCATTAAGCCACATGGATAAAAATCTCACGAGTTCAGGATTTTTGGCAGTCGGGGATTTGGCTGACGTAGATATTTTAATAACTGCAGCCCCGATCCATGAATTCACTAAAATATTAAAGGATACATCGGGTTAATTAAAGATTAAGAAATGTTAACGTTAATAAATCTCATCGCAATTTTGCGATTCAGTATTTCTCGTGTCAAGCATTATCGAAGTCCCAACAGTTAAATCTACGAAAGGTTAAAGATTAATTGCTAATCATGATTAATTAAGAGATTAAGACAAATGATTATTGTATAATTAATCCCATGGTTATTCAAGATTCCTTTCATGTCATAAATATGTAAGTTTTAAACCTGCGAAGTAAAGCAATGCATATATATTCTTAAGCAATACATAAATTAATCAATGGCTCATACACAGAATACACAGAGATCTTTACCGGAAACCCTCAACCGGGAAAACCTTTCTTTTTCATTATCTCGAATTTCACCATTCGCCATACAATATACACAATGTTTTTAGGTATTCCGTAGATACCAAAACCCTAATCCCTTAATCCGAGATTAATTTACAAATCAGCTAAAAATAGCAAAATCCGCTAAAAAGGGATCGTCAGACGCAGTCGTCGTATCTGACGCACCCACACACACACACATGCAAAGAATATA
>ML790088.1:295500-325507 GCA_009831015.1 Picea engelmannii
TGCAATACTCTCCCACACCATTCTAGTTCCAGATCTACTCAATTACAGGGGGATTCTACATCAGTTTCATGTGCAGATAGAGAGAGGGCACACCAGTTGAGGGTTTCCAGCAAGAGGGGTGCACCATCCTTGGAGAGAGATTCATTGTAGGAGATTGGCAGGGTTTTTGGAGATTCCATCACTTGGGTTCTTCTTGCAGGGTCTTCACCATCATTCCTAGTGCTTTCTGAGAGGGTTTCATGGTTAAGATTATTTCCTAGAGCAGTGGGACGAATTGAAGAGAAGAAGGGCGTTTCTGAGATTCAGATCTAGTCAGTTTGGAGGAGTCACACTTCAGATATGACCCTGAGACTTCACCTAGTGAATTGCAATGTCCTGATCTATATTTCTGGAGAGTTTCAGAGCATTTGGAGGCCTCCTTTAGCAGGGTCGAATTATCTAGGGCTTCAGTCATCCAGTGGGGCGCACCATTCAGTGGAGGATTTTAGATCTACAGGGATTGAGAGTGGATTTGGAGATTTGGACACTTGGGTTGTCCTTATAGTTGCCCGATCTATCAGTTGGCATCTTTTTTGGGGTGATTGGACATATTTGACAGTAGGGCCGAAATATTGAGGAGCTTTAGCACTGCAGCAGGGCGTGGCACCTTCCAGCTTGAGGGGTTTGGACATGGCATTGGTCTTCATTTCTTATCCAGCCTTTGGAGGATTATTTTGAATTTTCAAGAGTATTTTGTAGCAGCTCTATTGTCTATCTTCCTGGCCATCTATTGAGCATTCCAGATCTGCATCTTCATTGTAGCAGGTTTCTCTATTTTATGAATAAAGCAGTTTGAGATGTTTTGTCTTGTCTATCACATTGCATATGGTTGAGTTATGTTCCATGGTTGTATCTTCTTATTATTTGATGCATACACACATATAAACACATTAGTAAACCCTAAGGCTGAAATCAAGAGGCCATTCAACAAGTAAACACAAGTAAGCAAATAGATCAACAAACTGTTTGACGAAATACCACAACTAGAAAAAGTTTAAAAAAGACACCAAAACAGTGATGATCCTTGTATAATGGCTTGGGATCATTACACAAACCCCCAAAAAACCACTTGAGGGAAAGGTACTAAGACCCCTTGGGGGTTTGTTCCTCAATCTCTTAGGCTTGAGAGAGTTTTTAAGCAAGAAAGTAAATTAAAAATGAACCAGGAATATACAAGCCTTAAACAACAACGAAAACAACCTAACAAAGCATAAGAAACTGAAAAATATCAGAAATTTGGTTAGTGTAGAAAGGTACCTAAAACAATGCATTGACCAATGAATATGTTGGGGTCATTTAGTGCGTTGACCAATGCTATAAATGGGCTTGATAAGTGTGATGACCAACACTCTTGTTGACCTATTTTAGTGTTTTGTTCCTTGGGGATTGATTTGCACCTATGATTTTCCGACTCCTATAACTAGCAAACATGAAAATAAAGTTACAGGAAGTTAGAAACCCTAAAAAAACTCATAAAATAAAAGAAAAATAGATCAATGAAAACCTTTACCACACACCCACAACTAGGGATCATGATATTGGTTCATATCCCCAATGGATTCTCCATTATATTTGTGCAAATATACAACAAGGGTGAGCAGATCTGCAAACTTTGTGGTTGCTAAAATCTACAAAAAAATGGGTTTGGAAAACTAAAAACCTAGCTTTCCATAAATATATTTATCATAATATCTCTGCTATTTACTGAATATAAAAGGCATGCAATATAAAATAAACATGAACAATAGTAAATTCAAAGAATAAATTAAATCTTCATTACCCAGTTTGGAAAAGATTTTTCCAAATAGACACCTATGGAGAAAGATCTGAAGACTTGGATCCTCTGGTGGCCTCTCCTTGGGAGGGTTATTTTCTTCCTTGAATATGTGGCCTTGGTTTCTTCTCTCCTCCTCTAGCTATATATGGTTGTTGTAGTGATGACTTCCTTCATAAACTAGGGTTTTAAATGAGAAAGGGGCAAACTAGGGAAAAATATACAATGAAGGAGAGGAGAGAAAAATGTGAAATGAGAGAGTGAAAATGAGGGGATTGATGAAATGGGGTGAGACCCCTCCTTTTATAGTAAAAACATGGGATTTTCTCATATTTTTTCTTTTTGAAATTAAAATTAGGAGGGAAAGTCACAAAAATAGTTTATGAATTAATTAATTAAAATTAAATTTTAAAAAGTAGGTTTTAATGTTAGTTAATGGAAATATTGCATGAAAGTGGTTTTTTTTGTGGCCTTTTAAGTGAAATTAGCTTTAGGAAGGGGTCCTAAAGTTAATTCAAGGGAATATACTGTAATAGATCTATATTAAAATCCATACTATAGTTGGAGTATATCTTTACACCTAACATTTTGGTCTAGGTGGGTCATTTTTATGTGATAACTAGCTATATCAGGTGGGCATTATAGATTTGGTTGACCTATACAAAGAGGTGGCATGGTTATTCAACCATTTAATTGGACAGGAGTCCATTGCCTTCATGTGTAGGTATATAGTCTTCATCATTTACTACACCTTACTAAAAATTGATATTTTTTATTGGGCTAAGATGATTCAAATGATATTTTACATGAATTGGTTAATTTGAGTATAAAAATACCAAGAGATTTTATAAGTATTTCTACATAATCTTTGTCTTGGTTTTTAGTATGACCCTCAAATTTTTACCTGTTAGGGTAGGCATGGATTTGAACATTGAACATGTCTATCATATGTACCTATTATTATTGAAACATAGATCTTGACATCATTTCTTTGAAATTCAATATTGTTTTTTAAGGAAGGTAAAATATACTATTTTGGGAAGGGAACCCGATTCCCTGACACTTGAGGAAAGGAATTTTCTAACCAAGAAGGGCCACATTTTTAGGAAGACAATTTTATGTATAATGGGATGTATGTTTTTGAAAGAAAGTTGGTTTTCCTTCCTAAGTTTGTCTATGATCGATTCTTCTTGGAAGAGGTGGCCAAAAAACATGTGAAATGGGGAAATTTAATTTATTTCAAGAATGAGAAACAATTCATATATGCACCTTTTCAATTCTATGGAGTGTTCATAAAGGTTTTTTTTGCATTTAAATGATAAGGGACAAATATTGAAATCCATTAAATTGTGAGAAGCACCTACAACCCCTGGACATAGTCCCCAACACTTATTTCTAAACCATTTATAATCCTTTGGATATATTAAATGCTTTCTTGAATTCATGACCTTTAAGGAAGGAAGGTCAATGATGATGTTTTAGTTGAAGTAGAAGTTCAGGATGGGAATAGTTACAGGGACCAACCTCTATATGGAGGGTAAAGAACCTTGACCTACCTAAAGTTTCTTACACAATAATAAGTGCAAATGATAATACTAACATCCAAAGAAAATGAGAGAAGATTATGAAAGATGATGAACTATACAAGGAATCCAATGAGCTATATGATCAAAGGGGAAAGTAAGTTCTACTTCTAGGGGGGTACTATAGGAGGATCTCCTAGAAATGTTTTCATTTCAATTGAAAAGACTACCTCCTCCTTCTCTACAAGTGGACGTAAAAATAAGACTGGTAATATTTCTAGTAACAATGGTGGTTAGAATAACCATAAGAGGCTAATAAGGTAAAATGACATGCCATTCCCATCCCTTTTAAGAGAAAGAAGAGTGTAAATAATGAGTAGAAACTATTATCCAAGGGAAATATTGAACAATAGGTTGACCTTGCTGATAATAATGAAATTTGGGATGATGTGATGGAGTCTACCTTTGGGGATACTGACCAAATAAGCATTCCTAAGACTACATGAAAGGAAGTGGTGCAATAGAGTATTCCCATATTTGAAGATATTTCTGTCACGATGCTGCTGGAAAGTGTAATTACAAGTCGATGTGATCTTTATGTCACCGTCGATTTTTCAGTCAGTCATTCTGTCAGTAGCCGAATTGTCAGTCAGTCAGCCTAACAGTCTACAAGTGCAAAGTTAGACATTTACTCAAAAGTCAGTCGACAAGAAGGAGAGCTATGAATGGAGCCGATTTATATCTTCTTGAGTTCAATTAAGTGGTTGAAGAATCAGTCGTAGTTATGACATTTTTTAATGTTGAAGTCAATCTTAGATTCTGTAGGAAGTCTCAGTCAGAGTCTATATAAGTCTGAGTAGTTTAGTTAGTCGGTAGATGGATGATGTTGAAGAGAAGAAGTTGATGCATAGTAGAAAAGAGAGGTAGAAAGAACATCTGAGAACCAACAACAATTGAGGAGTTAAAGAAATCTAAGAACAAGATCTGTGTTTATGAAGTCAGTAGAAGAAGTCATTGGAGCCGAAGATAATCTCTATCATTGTATTTTGTATTCCCGCACTACACCGAAGTTCAATTAATATCAAGAATTTTGTGTATTGACAAGTTTCTGTCTTATTTCTGAGTTTATTTGCTAAGCACAACACTGTGTTATTCCACATTCATAAATCATTTCATTAAGTGTGTGTATTCACAATGCACAACAAACTGAGTAGTATGTGCACTGTGCAGTGGTCTTGAGAACTTTATCACGTATCCTGTTTGGTGCATAGTGTTTAAAACTGTGTTGCGCAGAGTATACTGTGCGCACCCTTGATCCGATATCCAAGATATGGTATTAGAGCAGGTTCTATCAGAACAAGTTCAAGAGAAAAAACTCTGTTGAAAAGTGAAATATGGCTTCTACCTCAAATATGCAACCTCCCACTTTTACAGGAAAGAATTATGAGATGTGGTCCTTCACGATGAAGGCACTATTCTGAGGTCAAGATGTATGGAGATAGTCGAGAATGGCTATGTGGAACCAGTATATTAGGAAACATATAATGCCCTCACACAAGCTGAGAAAGATGTCTGGAAAGATAAAAGAAAGAAAGATGGAAAGGCGTTGTTTTACATACATCAAGCCATGCATGAGAGCATACTTACAAGAGTTGCATCAACAAAGCAAGCCAAGGAGGCATGTGAAATATTACAAACCTATTATTAGGGTATGGACAAAGTAAAGACTACAAAACTGCAGATTCTTAGAAGAGATTTTGAAACTATGTCAATGAAATATTCAGACACATTAGACTCATTCTACACCCATGTAATTGGACTGATAAATCATATTAAGTCTCATGGTGAAACCATAGGAGAAAAAAAAGTTGTTGAGACGGTATTTAGGAGTCTTCCTCCTAAGTTTGATAACCTTGTTGCGACTCTAGAAGAAAGCAAAGACTTAAGTCAGTTCAACCTAGATGAACTGCAAGCTTCACTCATCAATCATGAACACAAATTGAATAGGTCAAATATGTCATTAGAGAATTCATTCTCCATGAAGTCATATATAAGCCGTGGAATAGGAAGGGAAGAGCTAACTCTAGAGGCAGAGGAAGAAGTTCTGACAGAAGTGGATGCAGTAGAAATCCTGGAAATGCTGGTGGAAGAGGTCAAAACCCAAGTACCAGTCAGACAAGTTGTCATAGAACTGAGAAATCAAAGATTCAATGCCATTACTATAAAAAGTGTAGACATTATGGATATGAGTGTAGAAAGAGACAGTATAATCAGAACAAGCAAAGTCAAGATTAGTCAAACAATGCAAATAATCAAACTTGCCCTATGTTTATGGCGCGCGCTGTAGAAATGCCTAATATAGTGTCACCAATTGAGAGCAATGTTGCTCAAGCAAGTCCATGTGACATATGGTATTTAGATTCAAGCTGCAGTAACCACATGCCATGAAACATAGAATTGTTTTCTAGTTTGGATGAGTCAGTCCAAACCAAGGTTACACTTGGAACAAATGTCCAAGTCACTGTCTTAGGAAAAGGCAGCGTACACATTTTAACCAAGCAAGGAGAACAAAAGGTCATGTTTGATGTGTATTATGTTTCTGGTCTGAAGCATAAATTGATGAGCACATGAAAACTGTTACATAAAGGATACATAATCTACATGGAAGATAATCACTGTGTGATCATGGATAAATGCCCAAGCAATCTACTTATTGAAAAAATACATATGACAAGTAACAGGATAGTCCCATTGACATTGAAGCTAGCTAAGAAGAATAATACAAAAAAAACTATTAATAAAGGAAAGAGTGTGCAGTTAGACACTGCATTTACAACAAAAAGTGCGTGCAGTACTAATGAAGAAATTAGTGCGCACAGTATCAAGAAAGGAGAAAATGGTGAAAAGATGAAGGCAACATTCCAATCTGAAATACAAGATGATTCCTGGTTATGGAATTTCATATTTGGACATTTGAACTTTGGAGGTCTGAAGTTGCTACACACAAAGGATATGGTAAAACGTTTTCCATTAATTGAAAAACCAGAAAGGATATGTGAAGCCTGCATATTTGGCAAGCAACACAGAGAATCATTTCCAGTTGGAAAGTCTTAAAGAGCAAAATCTCCACTGGAAATTGTGCATTCATACATTTGTGGACTAATGAAAAATCCATCTATAGGAAGAAGTACACATTTTCTAACATTCATTGATGATTTCTCAAGAAAGACATGGATTTATTTCCTAAAGCATAAATATGACGCATTGGGTTGTTTTCAGCAGTTTAGATCACTTGTGGAGAAGCAGAGTGGCTACTACATCAAGTGTCTAAGAACTGACATAGGAGGAGAATACATTTCAAGAGAATTTCAAAAATTTTGTAAAGCTCATGGCATCTACAAGAAATTTACCACATGATATACACCACAACATAATGGTGTCGAAGAGAGAAAGAACATAACCATCATGGAAATGGCGCGCAATATGTTGACACCCAAACATTTTTCAAATGAGTATTAGGATGATACAATATAAATTGCAGTATACATCTTGAACAAATGTCCGATAAAGAGTGTGAAGAACAAGGTTCCTCAAGAATCCTAGACAGGTTCAAAGCATAATGTGGCACACTTAAATTTTTTTGGTTGCGTCACATGCGCACATGTTCCAAATGAACTGAGAAGGAAGCTGGAAAAAAAATGATAGAAATGTATATTTGTTGGGTATTCTAAAGAAACAAAAGGATACAATCTATATGAACCATTCGCAAGAAAAGTCATAATCAACAACGATGTTCAGTTCATGGAGAATGAAGAATGGGATGGAACCATAGCAAAGATAGTGAAAATTATTGATGCAATGGAGCATGATGACACATAAGATGAAGTGATTCAAACACCATGTGCAAGTCAGTGCACAGTCCCATCTACATATGGAACTGTGACGCAAATTACCACGCAGAGTACTCTAGTAAGAGCAACATGTGTGGAGTCTACACCTAGAGCGCAACAAACACCAACAAGTAGTCTGAGTAGTTCTACATCTCCAGATCCAACATTAGCAAGTTTGTTACCAAGAAAGAAAACAAGTTTGTGTGACATCTATAGTGAAGACACAACAAATTCATTTTCAAATTTTTCTTTGTTTTCAGAAATAGATGATCCATTAACCTTTGAAGAAGCTGTCAAAGAGGATGTATGGGAAAAATCCATGGATGAAGAAATCAGATGCATAAAGAGAAATCAAACATGTAACCTGGTTGATGTACCTGAAGACAAGGATGTTATAAGTGTCAAATGGATTTATAAAACCAAGCAAGATACAAAAGGAAAAGTGCAGAAGCACAAGGAAAGGTTAGTTGTAAGAGGATTTACACAACAACCTGGAATTGATTTCAATGTAACATTTGCACCAGTTGTGCGCATGGACATAGTCAGAAACATGTTAGCAATTGTCGTGCAGTACAAATGGCCAGTTTATCAGATGGATGTAAATTCAACATTCTTGAATGGAAACTTAGAAGAAGAAGTATATGTGGAACAACCACAAGGTTATGAGGTTCCAAGACAAGAAGACAAAGTATACAGATTGAATAAAGCACTGTATGGATTAAAGCAAGCTCCGAGAGCATGGTACATGATGCAGGATGAGCTCACAACCACCACCTCACGCTCTCCTGCACATAGGATCGTTCAAACTCCCCTTTGAGCTGAATTAGCTCATTCGATTCCCTGCTGGAATCTTTGATGAAAACCCGATCCATAGGTCCTTCTCTTTTCCTCGTCATGGCCTCTGCACACGCTTGTGACTTTCCCGACTTAATTTTGGGTTTCGGGGTTTCTTGTTCCTCGATGCCACGAACCTCTGACCCCGCGATCTCCCGATCACCGATTTTCCGATGCGACGCTTTATACATTAGCCCTCTTGGCTAAGCCCTTGGCCCATATGAAAACTACCTCACAAGACTGCAACCTTGTCCTTTTTTTGGGGTTTCGGACTTTCAAGTGCCCAAACACACTTGTCCTCAGGATCTGCGATCCTCCGAATCCCGATATGCTCCAACTTCCACTAGTCCCCTGGGCTAGACCTTTTGTCCACGTGACCTCCCCTTATATGACCACAGTCATACCACCTATCGGGACTTCGGGGTTTCAAATGCTGAAATGCATTTGCCCACGGGACTGCCAATCCCTCGAATCCTGATTCTCCGATATGATGAAAGTTGGCCCCTCGATGGCACTTTCCTCCTTGTCGGGGTTTCAGGCTTCGCACTGCCGAAATGCAAGGAAACTTTGTCAACGAGATTTCTGATATTTCGATCCCCGATGTGGCTCTCCTATCAGTGCCCTTCCCGAAGGCCTTCGATCACTGCCATGCGTCCTCTCTAGATGGATGGCTCTGATCGCCTCTCATGATTTCGTGGTTCCAAATGTCTCGGACGCCTCGTCTTTAGGACTCGCGAAATGCCGAACTCCGATACTACGGTTTGACTTTTCTATCGGGACTTCTCCCGATCATATGGATCTCCTCCACGTGTCCTCAACTGTTGGATGGCCTAGATCTTTCCCGGTACTTTTACCATGGAAATCCCCAATCTCCTATCATCGTGGCTCCTAATATCACGAACGTCGATATCCCAACGCCTTCGAGACTCACTTCTACAAACCAGTGCCCGGATCTCCGAAATGGATGATCACGTGACACGCGTCCTCCCTCAGATGAACGACTGCGCTTCTTTCTTGCTGTTTCAGGACTTGAAATGTCCCAGCTTTCTCGACCTTAGGACCTCCGATATCCCAAGTGCTGATATCCCGATGCCCAACTACCCTTCAGGACTTTCGCACTGGCATGAGAAGGGTTAAACCCCGTGAACCTCCTGTCCGATCCAATGGCTGATGGGATTTATGAATGAGATCCAATGGCTCACAATCTCCCCCTTCTGTGCACTTCTCCTGCTCCTTCCTGGACATAGAAACCAACAGTCTAGATCTCCTTTCTCCGCCGATCCGATGACTGCTGTGCTCTCCTGAGCTTGTGCACTCCTTCTTCCCAGACTTGGAAGAATTTCAAGTTTCCCAAAGGCCTCAACCTTTGCCTTCTTTCTCCTCTGTGAACTCCTCACTCTGAGTTCTTTCCTGCATTCTCCTCGACGCTATTCCTCCTGAACTTTTATAGACTTTGAACTCCTCCAAAGAGTTCTTCAACCTCTGCACTCCTTGCAGCCTCGACTCTGTGCACCGAAAGCACTGTCCCTCCTGAGCTTCTGTGCCCGAATACTCAAAGGACTCTATGACTCCTATGCCTCTGTAGAGTCTTTACGCACACACAGTGCTGTCTCTCCTGAGCTTCTCAACCGCTCAGACCCCTAAGGGATTTTATCCTTCTTTCTTGTCCCACAGATGGATAATATAATGCCCTCCTGGCTATCCTTCAGTCAAGCAACCTCTTGCTGAGCCCTCCGGGTGTTCAGTAACCCTGCGAAGATTTCTTAGTGGACTCTTCCTTCACAATACAGAACTCAAAGAGTTCTCTTCTCCCGTGCCTGTCTGCACACTTACTCAATGCCTACCTGGCAAAGTATCTTCTTCCATAACGTTCAATAGTTCTGTCTCCTTCTCCTGTGCACCTATGCACTCGTTCGATGCCCACTTGGTAGAGCCTCTTAGAATCCTCAGTGATTTTGACTTCTTAAGAACTCACAGTAGAGTCCTTCCTCTTGTGCACTCCTTGCACCTGCTCAATGCCCACTTGGCAGAGCTCTACAGAATCCACATCAGAATTCTATCTGCAACTGTGTCTCTCATACACAGCCTTGCCTCCAAAGGAATTCAACAACATTGAGGTTTTTCTCCTGAGTTGTTGACTCCAGTTCTTGTGCCCGCAGCACGTCTTCATCTGAACCCACAGAGTTTAGAAGTGCAACCTCTGTGCACGACTATCAGAACCCGCAACATTCTGTCACACCCTCCTGGTATGAAGCCTCAAAGACCTTCACCTGAAATCAGACACACTCCTGCAAATGAAAACCTACAGTATACATCTATAGCATATATAAAGAACACTCACAGACATTCATTCAACACAGAATCCATGCAGGAAAAACTGCTCTTTGTTTATATTAAAATAACAAATGCCTGTATTTACAAAGTGTTCCTGAGCACGGCCTGTAACAAGGTCTTGGCTCCTTCTCTCTTCTTCTCTTTACTCGCAGATTCTAACTCAACTCAACTACTACAAAATGAGATACAAAATCTCTTTTACCTGAGGGGGCTCTTCGAGCTCTTCCCTCCAACCTACCTACCCTATCCAATTGCATTGAATGGGCTGTCTAGTCCGCATCTGGATCTAGATATCATCTGTACAAACACTAAAGGCCGATCTACCTAATGCCTGCACAAAGGCATGGATTCCTAGCTCAACAGCTTAAACATTTAATTACATTCAATTCAGATTTAAATGAGGACTGTGCCTCTCTCTTCAACTTTGAATGCACGCGCTCGACGTGGCTGGCTGGCTGGATGGATGATGTGGAGAGATGCTCCTGCATCATACTCCTCAACTGCAAAAATCATGAGCTCCTGCTCATGAGCTTCCCATCTCAGCTGTGGGAATCCTCCTGGATCCCAAATCATCCTCTGGAGCTGTTCATCCGCTCCATTCTGCTGCTACTTCTACGTTGTTGTTGCTTCCTTCTTCCTATTCAACCTCTCCTTGATGACAGTGTCTATTGATCGGATCATCAGCTCCATGATCTCTTCGATCACTTCGTCCAGCTGCTCCCATGGCTGGCTCTGCTCATGCAGTCTCCTCAGCTGCAAAATTCTTTGGCACATGAGCAGATCATCATGATCTCCCATGCCTCCTTCATCAGTTTCCAACTTCACCTGTTGGATGTGCACGCTCTGCACTTTCACCCTTCTCTCCACGGCTTCAACCTGTTGCCACAGATCAACAATTTTTTTTTTCTGCCTCCTGTCCTTCTTCTGCTGCAAACTCCCACGTTGTAGTCTCTTCAGCTTCTTGGCTGAAAATGTTGAGCCATTCCTCAGAATGTTCGTCTTCTCCTTCTGCTTATTTTGCTGTCATCTCCAATGCTACAACTCTTTCAACTTCTTGGCTGAAAGTAATGAGCCATTCCTCAGAATGCTCATTTTCCCCTTCGTCTGCTTCTGCTTGGGCAGTTTCAAACACCTGCTCCAATTCCTCCTTGACAGTCTCAGCTGACTGTGCTTCTATTGTTGCTGCACCTGCAACACAAATTTCTACCTCCTCCTGGGACAGTGGTAGGAATACTCCAATTCCCCCAATCATCAGAATATTATCCTGATCTTCCTCCCCCTTTGTCAGCTGCACATGCTGATCCAAACTCATTTCCGAGCTCACCTGCTCTGTCAGCTCTTTTGGATGATTCCAACTCATTTGCCCATCCCTGCCCACCTGGAAATATGGGATGCTTCCACTGCCCTCCTGGTAGGTTATGAGATCCCGCAGTGACCTCATATCATTGCCCAGCTGGCAATGTGAAATTCCTCGACTGTCCTCTTGACAGTCTCTGAGATCCCGCAGTGATCTCAACTCATTGCCCACCTGGAAAACTGGAATTTCTTCTCTGCCCTCCTGGCAGTTCTTGAGATCCTCAGCTGATCCCAATTCATTTTTTCCATCACTGAGATCTCTCCTAGTCTTGGGTTCACACACCTGAACCATTTCTTCTTCTGGTCCATTGAGGTTTTCAGCATACCTCAACCATATTTTTAACAGCCTGCTTTGCCTTATGACCATCAGCTCCTTGACTGGCCATTTTACTTTCGGCTCCTTCATGGGCCACTCATACACCCATCTCAGCTTCTTATCCAGCCGCATCTTCAATTCGAGCTTTTCTATGTCTGCCCTTATTTTATAGAGCTCTTTATCCATTTCTGCAAGCTTTTCTTCCTTGCTCTTCCTCCCAGCATGCCTATGGTCTTCAGTAACCATGGTGCTTTCTCTGTCTGCTTTCCTAGCAAACCTGTTGCTGTCACTCCGCACTAAGAGTGTTACCAGCTTCATCCTCCAGTCCTGCTGACTGCCTTCGTGATTGCTGCCTACCTACAAACAATCGCCACAGAGTCTCCAACGCTCTATCTTCTTTTCTCTCCTCTGTTTGAAATATACAAACATAATCCTTCTCTGATACCACTTGGTGTAGTGTATTAGAGTGCTCTTTATCTCTTATGCCTCCCTTTCCCGAAATATACAGACAAGAATCAAGGCTCTGATACCACTTGATGCAGGACGAGCTCGCGACCACCACCTTGCGCTCTCCTGCACACAGGATCGTTCAAACTCCCCTTTGAGCTGAATTATCTCATTTGATTCCCTGCTGGAATCTCTGATGAAAACCCGATCCACAAGTCCTTCTCTTTTCCTTGTCACGACCTCTGCACGCGCTTGTGACTTCCTCGACTTAATTTCAGGTTTTGGGGTTTCTTGTTCCTCGATGCCATGAACCTCTGACCCTGCAATCCCCCGATCACCAATTTGTTGATGCGGTGCTTTATGCATTAGCCCTCCTGGCTAAGCCCTTGGCCCATATGACCACTACCTCACAAGACCGCAACCTTGTCCTTTTTTCGGGGTTTCAGACTTTCAAGTGCCCAAACGCACTTGTCCTCAGGATCTGCGATCCTCTGAATCCCGATATGCTCCAACTTCCGCTAGTCCCCTGGGATAGACCTTTTGTCCACGTGACCTCCCCTTATATGACTGCAGTCATACCACCTATCAAGAATTCAAGGTTTCAAATGCTGAAATGCATTTTCCCACGGGACTACCGATCCCTCGAATCCTAATTCTCCGATATGATGACAGCTGGCCCCTCGATGGCACTTTCCTCCTTGTCAGGGTTTCAGGCTTTGCACTGCCAAAATGCAAGGACACTTTGTCCATGGGATTTTCGATATTTCGATCCCCGATGTGGCTCTCCTATCAGTGCCCTTCTCGAAGGCCTTCGATCACTGCCACACATCCTCTCTAGATGGACGACTCTGATTGCCTCTCGCGATTTCACGGTTCCAAATGTCCCGGACGCCTCATCTTCAGGACTCACGAAATGCTGAACTCCGATACTCCGATTTGACTTTTCTATCGGGACTTCTCCCGATCATTTGGATCTCCTCCACGTGTCCTCAATTGTTGGATGGCCCAGATCTTTCCCGGGACTTTTACTATGGAAATCCCCGATCTCCTGTCGTCGTGGATCCTGATATCGCGAACGCCGATATCCTGACACCTTCGAGACTCACTTCTACGAACCAGTGCCTAGATCTCTGAAATGGATGATCACGTGACACACGTCCTCCCTCAGACGGACGACTGCACTTCTTTCTCGCTGTTTCGGGACTTGAAATGTCCCGGATTTCTTGACCTCAGGACCTCCGATATCCCGAGTGTCGATATCCCGATGCCCAACTACCCTTCGGGACTTTCGCACTGGCATGAGAAGGGTTAAACCCCATGCACCTCCTATCCGATCCAACGACTGATGGGATTTCTGAATGAGATCCAACGACTCACGATCTCCCCCTTCTATGCACTTCTCCTGCTCCTTCCTGGACGTAGAAAACAACAGTCCAGATCTCCTTTCTTCGCCAATCCGATGGCTGTTGTGCTCTCCTAAGCTTGCGCAATCCTTCTTCCCAGAGTTGGAAGAATTTCAAGTTTCCCAAAGGCCTCAACCTTTTCCTTCTTTCTCCTCTGCGAACTCCTCACTCTGAGTTCTCGCCTGCGTTCTCCTCGACGCTGTTCCTCCTAAAATTTTATAGACTCTGAACTCCGCCAAAGAGTTCTTCAACCTCTGCACTCCTTGCAGCCTCGACTCTGTGCACCGAAAGCACTGTCCCTCCTAAGATTCTGTGCTCGAATCCTCAAAGGACTCTATGACTCCTACGCCTCTGTAGAGTCTTTACACACACATAGTGCTATCTCTCCTGAGATTCTCAACCACTCAGATCCCTAAGGGATTTTATCCTTCTTTCTTCTCCCACAGATGGAGAATATAATGCCCTCCTGGCTATCCTTCACTCAAGCAATCTCTTGCTGAGCCCTCCGGGTGTTCAGTAACCCTGCGAAGATCCCTGAGTGGACTCTTCCTTCACAATACAGAACTCAAAGAGTTCTCTTCTCCCGTGCCTATCTGCACACTTACTCAATGCCCACCTGGAAAAGTATCTTCTTCCAGAACGTTCAACAGTTCTGTCTCCTTCTCCTGTGAACCTATGCACTCACTCGATGCCCACTTGGCAGAGAATCTCAGAATCCTCAGTGATTCTAACTTCTTAAGAACTCACATCAGAGTCCTTCCTCTTGTGCACTCCTTGCACCTACTCAATGCCCACTTGGAAGAGCTCTACATAATCCACAACAGAATTCTGTCTGCAACTGTGTCTCTCATACACTGCCTTGCCTCCAAAGGTATTCAACAACCTTGAGTTCTTTCTCCTGAGTTGTTGACTCCAGTTCTTGTGCCCACAACACGTCTTTGTCTGAACTCGCAGAGTTCAGAAGTGCAACCTCTGTGCACGGCTATTAGAACCCGCAGCGTTTTGTCACACCCTCCTGGTATGAAGCCTCAAAGACCTTCACCTGAAATCAAACACACTCCTGCAAATGCAAACCTACAGTATACATCTACAACATATATAAAGAACACTCACATACATTCATTCAACACAGAATCCATGAAGGAAAAACTGCTCTTTGTTTATATTAAAATAGAAAATGCCTGTATTTACAAAGTGTTTCTGAGCAAGGCCTGTAACAAGGTCTCGACTCCTTCTCTCTTCTTCTCTCTACTCGCAGATTCTAACTCAACTCAACTACTACAAAATGAGATACAAAATCTCTTTTACATGAGGGGGATCTTCGAGCTCTTCCCTCCAACCTACCTACCCTATTCAATTGCATTGAATGGGCTGTCTAGTCTACATCCGGATCTAGATATCATCCATACAAACACTAAAGGCCGATCTACCTAATGCCTGCACAAAGGCACGGCTTCCCAGATCAACAGCTTAAACATTTAATTACATTCAATTCATATTTAAATGAGTACTGCGCCTCTCTCTTCAGCTTTGAATGCACGCGCTCGACGTGGCTAGATAGCTGGCTGGCTGGATGACGTGGAGAGATGCTCCTGCATCAGTACAGTCGCATAGATTCCTATCTGACACAAAATGGATTTTATAGAAGTGAAAGTGATCCAACACTGTACATCAAAGAAAATCATCAAGGTAATGTTTTAATTGTTTGTTTATATGTGGATGATTTGATCTTTACAGGTTATTTTGGCATAGAATAATTCAAGTCAGTCATGAAGGATGAATTTGAAATGACTGATTTGGGGCTTATGAGATATTTTTTGGGAATAGAAGTACACCAATCCAAAGCTGGTATATTTATCTCATAATCCAAGTATGCACATGAAATTTTGAAAAGATTCAATATGGTGAATTTAAAAGCAACACCAACACCTTTCATAACAGATTGAAGTTAAGCAAGGAAGATAAAGGGTCCAAAGTGGATCCCACACTGTTTAAAAGACTGGTAAGAAGTATTATGTATCTCACAATGACAAGACCTGATATTATTCATGGAGTGAGCCTAATATCAAGGTTCATGGAAAATCCAAAAGAATCACATTAGAAGGCAGGAGAAATAATCATGAGATATGTGAATGGAACAAAATATTTTGGCATTAAGTACTCCACTTTAGAATATTTTAGACTCATTGGATACATTGACAGTGATTGTGGAGGCAACATTGATGTCAAAAAAATTACCTCCGGGTACATATTTCATTTTGGAATAGGTATGGTATCATGGGAATCAAAGAAGCAACCCATAGTAACTCTTTCTTCAGTAGAAGAAAAGTACGTCATAGCTACAAGTGCAGATTGTCAAGTAGTATGGATGAGAAGGATGTTAAAATATTTGTTGCAGGAACAACATGAACCTACAACATTTTTTTGTGACAACAATTCAACCATCATGTTATCAAAGAATCATGTGTTTTATAAGAAAAACAAACATATTGATACAAGGTATCATTTTATCAGAGAATTGGTGAATAACAAAGAGATCTGTTTAGAATTTTGCATATCAAAAGAACAATTCACAGACATTTTCACAAAAGCTTTAGCAAGAGATGCATTTCAACATATGCACAGTATTCTGGGAGTCCACGCAGTAATAGATGAGTGACAATAAAATGTAACCTAATTTTTTTTATGTAATTTTCTTTTGTAATCCCACCTACTTATAATTAAGGGGGAGTGTTGGAAATTGTAATTACAAGTCGGTGAGATATTTATGTCACCACCAATTTGTTTGTCAATCATTTTGTCAGTAGCTGAATTTTCAATCAGTCAGTCAGACAGTCTGCAAGTGCAAAGTCACACATTTACTCAAAGGTAAATCGACAAGTAAGGGAGCTATAAATGGAGCCGATTTCTATCTTCTCGAGTTCAATTAAGTGGTTGAAGAGTCAGTCGTAGTTATGGCATTGTTCAATATTGAAGTCAGTCTTAGCTTCTGTAGGAAGCCTTAGTCAGAGTCTATATAAGTCTGAGTCATTTAGTTAGTTGGTAGATGGATGATGCTGAAGAGAAGTAGTTGATGCAGAGAAAAAAAGAGAGGTAGAGAGAACAACCGAGAACCAAAAATAACTGAGGAGTTGAAGAAGTTTGAGCACATGCTTTGTGTCTATGAAGTTAGTAGAAGAAGTCATTGGAGCCGAAGCTCATCTATGCCATTGTATTTTGTATTCGCGCACTGCATCGAAGTTCAATTAATATCAAGCATTTTGTGCATTGACAAGTTTCTATTTTATTTGTGAGTTTATGCACTAAGCACAACACTGTGTTATTACGCATTCATAAATCATTTCATTAAGTGTGTTTATTCACAATGCGCAACAAACTGAGTAGTCCGTGCACTACGTAGTGTTCTTGACAAGTTTTTTGCGTAGCCTGTTTGGTGCGCAACATTTGAAACTTCATTGCGTAGAGTAGACTACACACACCCTTGATCCAATATCCAAGAAATCCACCATTCCTATTATGACACACAAATAAATAAATTTTTGACGTGTCTAAGGTAAGGCCTTAAGGTAAGAAGACAATTGAAAAGAACAAATTTCATTTTGATACCAAATATATTAAACCTTTTGTTTTTCTAAGAATGCATCAAGCTACCAAAAAAATAGTAGAGCTTGCAATTGGTAGAATAAAGAAGAGATACAAGAGTTGAGGAACATAATAGTTGAGTTGGAGAGGGTATTAAAACCCAAGCCTTTGTTTATTGAGCCTCTCATTGGTTAGGTACTCAAGGAAACTCAAGAATATCACATTAGTAGTTCAAATAAAGTCAAGACACCTTAATGGTTTTTGTCTAATGTAAGGAAAGTAATTTCAAGTAAAGATGAAGAAAGGATGAATTTATTCCTAGATTTTAGGAGAATTCTAAATTAAGCTTCTAATGTTGCTAAAGAAATCCTTGGCCTCAAGGAAATGTTAAAGAATGAACTCATGAAGGATGTGAATCTTATCTTATCACCTTCACCAAAAGGATGAAGTCTATAAGCCCCTACTTGAGACAAATAGATCCTCCCTTTTGATAGTAGACTTACTGAAATCAAATGAGGTTGGAACAAGAAAATGGAGATCATCCAAGAGTTGTGAACAACATATGGTGTACTTGATACCAAAAAGTCTTAAATATGTTTTAGAATGTTTAAGTTCATGAAGAATCTAGAAGGACCGACCCTTACTCAAGATGCTAAATTGATTGCAAAAGAGGAATTTCAAACTATGTTGGTTGAGAGTAAGGTTATGTTGGGGCCTTAATTTGATAGAATCACTACCTCTTCAAATGTGGAAATAAAAAAAAAGGTTGAAAAATTTCACATGGAAGGCATTTTTATATGTAAGGATCAATTCAACATCTTATAAAGCATCAATGATAAATTGTTTGTCTTGAAAGTGAGGGAGGAAAATAATCTCATGGCCCCTCTTTAGGGTTATGTCAAGTCCTAGGTAGACCAAGATATCATTGTTGCCACCAAAAGTTCATGAAGGAATATTAGTTAAGGTAGTTAGATTAAGAGACTATCCGATTTTTTCAAGTGGGAGAATTATAAAAGGACTGGAAGAAAATGAGAAAGGGGTTCACAACACAACCCATTTTAATTTGGACTCGCATAAAAGGATTGGAATAAAATGAGAAACGGGTTCACAACATAACCAATTTTGTAAGTAAGGCCTACACAAATCCTGTTTATCTTCGTTCCAAACATACCAAATCTCATTGGGAGCACCAGAATGATGGTATTGTGGTCACAATATCTCTGGTTTGCTTGAACAAGCCAAGCATGGGGGATAGCACCATGCCTCACACACTTGATATGACATCTTCTATGATGGCTCCGCTTCTTTTTGATCATCACCACTTGGCTCTTCCTTCTTCTCCTCCTCGCTCTTTTCTTCTTCTTCTCCTCTTTTTTCTCTTCCTTCTTCTCCTCAATTTTCTCTTCTTTCTGCTCCTCCTTGGGCTTCTTAGCTTGGTCCTTCTTCTCCTCATTTTTCTCTTCTTTCTTCTCCTCCTTGGGATGCTCAGCTTGGTATTTCTTCTCCATGGCCTTATTCTCCTTTCCCGCTTTCTCTTCTTTGGGCCGCGATGGAGGCACGAGCTGGACATATTTCATGTTACTCAATGTAGTCTTAAACCAACATACATTCCTATGATTTCTTTATTTTATCGATTTTTTTTTTACTGCAGGGTGAACACAAGGTATCCATCAAGATGACGTAATAATCACTACTTCTACAAAAATCTATTATGAGATTTAAAACATTATTACATATACTGAAGATAACTCAGACTTATGTTTGTCAATTGGGTTTATCTTGAGTGATTTGTGTTGAGGGGTGGTTTCCCCCACCCATATTTAATTTCCACAAGTGACATGTTGAGCTCTTAAATGAACAAGCTATTGAAAAAGTCTAGACTTTTTACAAAATCTGGTTTACCCTGGATACCATCCTCTAAACAAGAAGAAGTACCCGGTGGTGATCTATGTTTCTTTGTTTGATGTGATTCACATATGGCCATACTTCAACTCATTTTAGTTTAATATGCAGGTTGGTCAATGAACTTTGGTATCAATATAGATCTATATTTTTTCAATCAATTGTCATGTATTCATTACACCATTAGGGATTAGGACTTAGGTATTCACAAGGCTACTAGGTATTGAGATTAACTGAAGGGTATATAAGAATCTAGTGAAAGGTATATAAGAGTCAAAAAAACTTTTATTATAGTTATTTATTTATTTATTTTTATGTGTATGTGCTTAATAACTTCAAAACAAAAATAAGAAATATTTTTATTCTCCCTTCATATTTTATTTACAATTTTATCTAACTTTTTGTATCTCATAATAAAAATATAATGTAAGACTTGTCACAATTGTTATGTTCACCTATCACTTTATTTAACTCTCTTAACTCTTCATCTACATTTACTTAAAAACTTGATGGTATAATTAAAAACTTTTTCATTCATATATATCTAATAAAAATATAATGTAGAAGTTGTAACAATTTATGTGTTCACCTACCACTTTACCTAACTCTCTTAACTCTTCATTTATATCTATTTAAAAACTTGATACCATAGAGTAGAAATATAATGTAGAACACGTTTTGTGAATTCCTTTATTATAACTTTTCATGTACATTCACTTAAACACTTGATAACGTAATGTAGAAATATTTTGATACTATAAAGTAGAAATATGATGTAGAACAAGTACTGTGAATTCCTTTATTATAACTCTTCATGTACATCCACTTGATAGCATAATGTAGAAATATAATGTAGACGAAGTTGTGCCTATTTATTTATTCATATTTTCTTTTCATATAAATATTAAATGTTATAACTCTATGACATATCTATTGGTATGTTTTCAATCAAGTCTCTTCAAATTTTAAAGTTGTTGCTTCTTTTGACTTGATAGCCTAGTTGAAATTAAGATTTATCCGCTTTCTTTTTTATTTAAAGGTTTATATCCTTAATGTTATAGCATCTTTTTCCACCTTGGTAGCTGAGATGTGTTTGATTGACCATTTTCCCCTTATATTCCCCTTTTTGCTGGGCTTTCCCAAAACTATGCCAAAATGCTTTCATGATAATTTACTCACTAATTCTACTCAACCCCAAGCAATCAAACCATTATATTCCTGAGATTTTTATGACTTGCATTTCCTGGAAAACCCCTATTCCTCAAGTTCATTTCCCATTTGTATCATTGAGGTCTAAGATCCCTTGATCTTCCTCATATCCATGAGGAAAAAAACATTAGAGGTGTTGGAGTCCTGAGTGGCCCAAGATTGGAGGAATCAAGATGGTGGTGAACAATGCCGCCAACAAAATTAGGTACATTTCAAGTTTAGGATCCCTCTCTAGTTACATTTGGTCTCTAACTATACACAAATCCTAGTTAAACAACATGGGGCATTAAAGATAAAGTTAAGGTAGCCAAATAATTGTGAATTCCTCTTAACTAAGTAAAATGGAAAACTAATGTGATGATGCCAACCCACACATTTATACATTGGACTTGTGTCTCCACCACAACTTGCCTATAATTGTAAGGTTGGACTTGTGTCTCCAACACAACTTGACTATAATTGTAAGGTTGCAATTCAAGCCATATCGACTTCTAAACCATCTCTAATACTTATCACAACCACAATAATATTTGTAATAACTAGTTAAATTGACACAACCGATCTTAGGATGAATACCGACACATTTATACATTAGATTTGAGTCTAAACCAAAACTTGTAAGTAACATCCCTAAAATTGGAAGGTTATTTGACTTCCTAGGTTCTTTGTAATACTTATCACAACCAGAGTATTATTTGTAGTTGTTCTATGCGAAGTATAATATTTGCGAGGTGAAAGCCAAAGCATGTAATTCTCACATCTTAATTATACCAGAAACTAATTTATATGTGTTTATCATTAGTCCCTGTTGAAGGTGTAGAGGGAATATAGAGATCGATAATTCGTTGAATTCATATTAATTTGTCCTTTGACTACAAATATTTGCATAATCTCTATTGTTGGAACTAGTGAACTAAAAACATTGATTTGTATATAATAAAAAATACCATATATATCATGATCTGATTGGATAACAAATTAGAGGTCTTCTTGCCATCTTCGCTATTCCCAATGTTTTATATGCTAGCATATCCAATTTTTTTGATCATATACAATCTTTCTAAATTTTTACTATTTTTTTGAAATGTTTGGATGTCCAAAGTCATATCAAAAGTTTTTGATCATATATGGTCTTTCTAAATTTTTACTATTTTTTGAAATGTTTGGATATCCAAAGTTTTGAGGATAGAGAGTCAGTTTGTCCTTTGAATATTTTTTTTTTTGCATAGCCTCTACTGTTTGAACTATTGTTACTATTTATTTTTTATTGTTATTATAAAATAATATAATAATTGTTTTTGCATATGTAACGGACCTGCCACATTGCATTCTTTCTTAAATGTTTACACAACGATCCTAACAGACTTAAATGTTTACCTAACAGGCCTCACAGCCTTAAATGTTTACTTAACAGTCCAGTTACAATACATTTTCCTCCGATTTTTTTATGCGATGTTCTCTGCAGTGAATATGGGCAATATTGTTCTTCAACAACATTACTGGTTCACTGGTTGATGCTTGCTCCTTGTTTGTTCACTGATTTCTTGTTTTCCTGTTGCTGTTGTTCTTGTTTTCCTGTTGGTCTTGTTGCAGTTTGCATGCTTGGGATTCTGCAACCGCAATTGGAACTAGCCTTCTGTCATTCCCCATCGACGGGTGGGTTTCGGTGCCGTGCTTATCTTCCTGTTTGTTGTTTTCTATTTTCTATTTGCATTTTTCAGGTGAGAAATTTCAATACAGGAGATGCCTGTATGTGAGGAAAAAATACAATTTCCTTTTCCTATACGTCACTATGGTTGCGATGGAGGTGGGTTCTGTGTCGAACATTGGTGATCAGGAACGAGACAAAGACAACATTGCAGTCCTGCTTCTCTGGTCATATTAATCACATACAAAGATGGGATGCAAGGGGATTTTGATTGCTCCCAGTATTGAAAAATACCAACCGTCGAAATTGCAACTTTCTTAATTGTTTACACAGTGGGAGGCATTTGGATAGTCCTCACATCCTTAAATGTTTACCTAACAGGCCTCACAACCTGAAATGCTTTCTTAAACAATGTGTTATAATACATTTTCCTCCAATTTTTTTGATACAATCTTCTGTGCAGTGAAGTTGACCAATATTGTTCTTCACCGACATTCCTAGTTGGCTGGTTGGTGCTTTCTCCTTGGTTCACTGGATGCTACTTATTGTTGTTTGATTCAACTTTGCAGAGTTGAGGTCCTGCAGCTGCAGTTGGGCCTTTTGGTGCTTGTTCATTGGTTTGTTATTTGCTTCTTGCTCTTGTTTTATTTTTCAATGTTGTCTGCAGTGAATATGAGCGATATTGTTCTTTGGCGGCATTACTGGTTCATTGGTTGATGCTTTCTCGTTTCTTGTTGAATGGTTTCTTGTTTTCTTCTTCTTCTTGTTGTTGTTTCATTTTGCACGCTTGGGATTCTGCAACTGCGATTGGAACTATGCTTCTATTGTTCCCCATTGATGGGTAGGTTTCATTGCTAGGTTTACGTTCATATTATTTCTTTTTTTTTGCTATTTCCAGTTTGCAAGTGAAAAATTTAAATGCTGGAGATGCCTGAGTCAAAATCCTCTTTTAGAACATGTTCGTATGCGAAGAGAAAATTTGATTTCCTTTTTTATATGTCACTAGGTGTTATGGAGGTGTTCCAAATGCGGATGCAGAATGACAACCATGCAAATTGCAGCTTTCTTAAATGTTTACACAGTGAGAGGCCTTTGCACGGTCCTCACAGTCTTGCATATTTACCTGCTAGGCCTCACAGCCTAAAATGTTTTCTTAACAAGCATGTTACAATATATTCCTTCGATTTTTTTATACAATCTTGTCTGTAGTAAATTTGGACAATATTGTTCTTCACCGACATTCCTCATTGACTAGTTGATGCTTTCTCATTGGTTCACCGTCCATTTGCATACTTAGCCAATTTTATGAATGCGGGTTCACAGATAGGCGCTATCGAACTCTAGTGCCCCGTGTTTGGGGTATACATATTGCACCCAAAACTTTGTTGATCTACAATTCGACACCAGACTCCTTGAACTCACAAGCCTGACTCTACCTATGATGAATCAGTTTGTTTGACCCGCCTTTCCATACTTAGTCGAGTCTTCAAAGTTTCGTGGGTTCATGCACTCCTGGGTTTAGAAAAGTTTAAAACCATTTTTCACTCCCCTCCATCCCCACCACCTTCTGCCCTTCCTAGTGCACATTAATTATGATTTTACTAGTGACAACCCACCAGACAGGTTGGAAAATATTGTCTTTAATAAGCGGAAATCTTGAGGACATCTCCCATTAAAATGCATTAACATGTGAATATTATGGGATCCGATGATTTCTTTTGAGTCCATCTTGAATTGACAAAAAGTGTTGGTTATTTTAGTTTTTTTTAAGGCATCGTCATAGTAACAATGCAATATTGTACTACCCCGCTACAATCCACTAACGTGTCATCCACAAACGTCTTGACGTCATGTCCCTCTTTAATACTGTGCATATATTACATGTTGTCATATTTGAGAATCTGCTTGCATATGAAAATGTTATTAGTGACTATTCAACACACATATTCGAAAATATTGACATTAATAAGAGAAAAGATCGAGGACATATGCCATTAAAATGAATTAAACCAAGATTTACAAAAGATTATACTATCATCCTCCAACGTTCATTTTAAATACTTATTTCCATTTCTCTCTATCATCGAGGACTTGGGCTTTAAGGTGCCTTCATTGTAATGTTACTGGTCATCGACATGTGAGACAAATTAGAGATGCCATTCAGGCCCAATTGAAAGATGAGGGAATGGTTTTATGTGACATTAGCTTTGATCGGAAAAAAATCAGTTAGCCAACATAAACTCAGACACAAAAAAAAATCAAGTATCTTATGATTGGTATTCTCCCTGTATTCGATGCTTTGGTTGGTTGAAAGGCCTGCCTGAAGATTTGTATGTTGAAATTCTTTATTTTGTTACTAGAAATTGGAAGGGACTTTCAGGTCACCTGCAAAATGCTCCTTCGTTGAAGTATATAACTTCTAACAACAACACAGATTTGGAAAATGTATCAAATTCTGCAGACCACACAAGAATTTATCTTTCGTCAGAGGAGTCACACATATCATGGCTTGCAAAATGGTTTGGAATATTCGGAAATGACGCCAAATATTAATCCATTCGCGAATATACTCAGAAGGAAATTATAAATTTGGATCATCACGAATGTGAGAAACTGTATGGGTGGTTGAATCAACATCCTAAAATTACAGAAATTTCTATTTCAAAGTTTGTTGAGTGACTTCTATGTGTGGCAACATACCTGACAGAAAGTCAGATTCTTTATCAAAATTTGTTCACTGTCCTCTGGATGTAGTAACAAAATCCACATACAATCAACTTTATATCACTACTGCACAATGTTTTCACTATTCCTATGCATATAATTGCATCTGGGTCGAAGAGCTTACCGCTCTTTGCAAGAATATTCTCCTTTTACTTGAAGGTGGGTATATAACTAGGGAAAGAGGCTCTCAAAAGTTTCTGATGCCTGCATTGACATGTAACTGGGAAAAGTTAATGGGAAGGAATTCTAGATTATGGACTTTGCAAAACTTTCTGAAGATTACTTTATACTACCACATTCTGCAAGAAGTTTGACGTGTTCAGGTAATGATTTGGTTTTTGAAAATCACCTTTTACTACCACGTTCATGTAATCATTTTGTTTCATATTTTAGAGGAGACGTTGATGTAGTAGGATATTTCAGAGTTGTTTCCACCCAATATCAATCTTCCTGTTGTTTCCCTTGCTTTGAATAAGGATAATGCATTTCTTCTGTTGCAGTAGATCCCACTGCAATGCCAGATAATAGATGTCTGACATGTACCTAATGTCAAGGTCATTATCGCACAAGACACCCAACCTCCAAAGATTTTTGGACTCAGAGCAACATTGTATTTGTCTTCACAAAGCAACACTAAAGTCAATGATATTTACAGATCTAACAATATTGCAGTCTAAGTGCTTTGACAATGACAACCCTTCTTGTTCACCGCATTACCACACTGCATTCAATGGCACTGTTCCCATTGCCACCACCACTGTTGATGTCCAAAGCCGAGGATACCGCCAGTGTGGATGCCTGAAGCTGAAACTACTTGGAGCTTGGGGTCATGACTTGTTATAGTTGACATTAGTATCAGTAGTGATCGAAAGTTGATTGTATGTCAAGTCTGTTACTACATCCAGAGGTCTCTCAACAATATTTGACACAGAAGGTGGCTTGTCATAAAAGGTTTTGTAATTTTAGAATGTTGATTCAAACATGCACACAGTTTCTCACCTTCGTGAGGATCCAAAATTATAATTTCCTTTTGAGTATATTCGGGCATGGAGTAATATTTGGCGTCACCTCCGAATATTCTAGACCATTTTGTGAGCTGTGATGTCTGCCACCCCTATGACGAAAGATACATTTTGATGTGATCTGCAACATTTGATACACTTGCGAGATATGTGTTTCTGGAAGAAGTTATATACTTCAACAAAGGAGCATTTTGCAGGTGACTTGGATGTCCCTTCCAATTTATAGCAATAAAACAAATAAATTCAACATACAAATCTTCAGGCAGGCCTTTCAACTAAACAAATGATCGAATACAAAGAGAATAACAATCACAACATACTTGAATTTTTTTGGTCTCAAATTTTGTTGTCTAACATGATTTTTTCCCCCCAAAGCCGACATTACATAAAACTACTCCCTTGTCTTTGAATTGGGCTTGAATCACATCTCTAAGTTGTCTCAGATGTCGATGACCAGGAACATTACAAGGAAGGCACCTTAAACCCCAAGTTTTCAATGATAGAGGGAAATTAACACTTAGCAAAGTATGGAATGTTGAATAAACAACTAATGCAAGAAGGCCATATCTAGAAGAGACAAGCTATTCAAGAAGATGGGATAGATCTAGCTGGCAACACCAATGAAGTCCAAGACCCGAAATTGATATTCAACTCTTTTTTTTGCCAAGCAAGCATTTGATAATCAAGTTGAAATCTATAAAAGACTGTCTACAGGCTTGATTATTGTACCTATTTTCTTTTTTTGTCCACGACAGCCCCAATCACAGTCATTATGGAAAATGCATTTAAATTTAAGAGAATATCTACTGAACTATTTCAATACAACTATTTTGGGAAATAATCTTAGCTGTATTTTGTAACCGAGTTTATCTAAATATAGAATATTTGAGGTTTTTGTATGGTGTTTTCCAATGTCTGATATTGTTTTTTAATTTTATTTTGTACATTTTTTTGTGTGTGTGTTTAAACATGCACGTCAAGCTTTTATTTCTGCTTCCCAACACTTCGATTTAAATAAAAGCTACTCTATTCACTCCTTACATTTTACATGGAAGAATACTTTGTGATAGGCCATACTTATGTGGCGCCCACCCTATACTTAAGAAAGAAATGGAAGGAACCGTCATATAAAAAATGTTGCGTCATATGTATATATATATATATTTTTTTTTCTTTCTATTGCTTATGGGTTTCAACAAAATTTCCGAACCAAAAAACACATTGCAAATTGGAATATGCTTTACATTTGGACTAGAAATAATCTATTAATATATATTAATATGAATACTATTGGAACAAATATAAACAAATTATCTTTAAATTTTCCTTGTTTTCTTCCCCTCTATTATCCCTTTGTGGTTCTATATTTAGTCGCATTTCTATGATCACGGATTCCCAGATTCACGGATTGGAAGATGCTCATCTTTATGTATAGATTCACACCGTGAGCTCGACCGACGATGATCCCTTTCAATACTTAGCTAATTATCTGACCACCGGGTCACAGATTTTTGGTATCGAACACTTATGCCCCATGTTTCATCGTATACATATTGCACCCAAAAACTTTCGTGATCTGCAATTTATTCTTTTACTAGTGTTAAATCAACAGGGGTTCGAAAAGATTGGCATTAATCAATGAACAATAGATGTTGTTCTGTGAGATACTTAGCCCTTCTTCCCTTTTCTTCTTCCCGTCTATTATCCCTTTATGGTTATATACTTAGTCACCTTTCTATGATCGTGGGTTCCTGGGTTGGTAGGCTGATAGATCTTCATCTCCATCTATATTCTCACATGCAGGGTCCGATTGACTGCCGTTCATTTCCATACTTAGCCAATTTTATGGCCGCGGTTGCTGGGGCTGGTGCTTTCAAACTCTGCTGCTGCTTGTTCCATGATATACATCTTGCACTCAAAACTTCAGTGATCTACAATTCCACTGCGGACTCCTCAAAATCGCAAGATTCACTCTACCAAGGTTCACAAAATTTTCAAAGCATCTATCATTGCCTTCCATACCCACTACCTTCACACCCTTCCCAATGCACATTAATTATGGTTTTACTAGTGACAACTGAACACACTGGTACAAAACAATTGGAATTAACAAGAAAAAAAACTCGAGGACATCTCCCATTAACACGCATTAAACCACCATTTATAGTACTCAGAATGACCGTCGTTCCTTTCTATACTTAGCCAAATTTGTCCACCTGTTTAGTGATATACATCTTGCACCCAAAACATTATGTGATCTACAATTCCACCCTGGCCTCCTCCAACTCGCAAGATTCACTTTACCCGGGTTCATAAAAAGTTTCAAACCATTTATGGCTTCCTTCCATCTCCGCCACAATCATGCCCTTCCCATTGCACATTAATTATTCTGATCTCTAGATTAACTTCCATTGTTTCGTGACCTACAAACAACACCCGAACCTCCACGATATACAAATTGACTGCTAGACTCCCACATCATCCCCTCTTCCGTGTTACACATTATGCATTCAAATGTTCCAAGAGATACAATTTGACCGTCGAGGCCTCACGTCTTCTAGGGAAACCTTGTCACCCTATTTTGGATCCTCGGGTTGGCGAGTTCACAAAATATCCATTTCCTAGTCATTGTTTCCTGTGCCAGCCATCTTCGTACTTCTGTCTAGATATGAAAAAAAAAAGGTTTAATGCTAAGACTTAATCATGAAACAACCACGAATATCGTCATTAATAAGAAAAACCCTCGAGGAGACAATCACACCGACAATCCCTACACAACTTGTCTAGAGACATGCAGAGAAGATCTTGCCAGGAAATGGGAAATCTATTACAAATTTCAATATATTAGTGAAAACAAGTCTAGGCCACCGTTTCCCTATTCCATACTTAGACACTTTTTCGATTGCAGGTTCCTGGACTGACGGGCTCAAAATTGTGTTTCGAATCTTCCGCGACTTGCAAACAGTACCCGAAGTTTCGCGATATACAATTTGTCCGCTGGAATGCCCCGTCACGAGCCTGAACGTCTGTCGTTCCTTTCAATACCTAACCACAATTTGGTTGTATGTTCATGACGTGGTACATTTCCATGGTTGCACATGCTGCAACCACTGTGTATTGAGTCCGACCTACCGTTTCCTTGTTCCATACTTAGACACTTTTTCAATTGCGGGTTCTCGGACTAGCGGGCTTAGGGTTGTGTTTCCAATGTTCCACGATTAGCAAACAGTACCCAGAGTTCCGCGATATACAATTTATCCACAGGAATGCACCATCATGCCCTCTTCTGTGTTACGCATTTTGCAGTTAACACTTCTGAGAGATACAATTTGACCCTCGTGCCCTCACCTCTATTTTGAAGCCCGACCAACCACTTTTGATAATTAGCGATTCCTTAATTGCTGCTCCCTGTCCCCGCCACCTTTGTACTTCTTTCTGGATATGCAATTGACAAGATTTAATGCTAACACTTCTTCATGCAGAAACTTTAAACATGTCATTAATGAGAAAAAGGATCAAGGAGATCTCCTGCACTTTTTCCATATACAAATTGACCGTCGGACTCCCACATCATCCCCTCTTTCGTGGTACACATTTTTCACTCAAAATTTCAGAGACATACAATTTGACCCTCGAGAAGTAACGTCTACTGGGGAACCATTGTCACCCTAGTTTGAAGCCCGTCCAACCACTTTCCATACTTGTCCATTTCATGGAATCTCTTTCGCGGATCCTCGGATTGGCGGGTTCACGAAATCTCCAATTCTTAGTCACTGTTTACTGTGCCCACCACATTCACACTTCTTTCAAAGTATGCAATGACCAAGGTTTAATACCAACATTTCATCATCCAACAACCGTACAGTGTTAAGGTCCTAACCCGCACATAGGTAGATTAATGTATTCGGATGTAATAAAGGTCAATATTAATAAGACCTTTCAATAAAATAGAATAAGGCGGATGTAAGAAGACCTAATAGAAGCTTCCGCTTCTAGAAGGATCT
>ML790088.1:330940-358176 GCA_009831015.1 Picea engelmannii
GATTGCCTAGCCTAGTCATCATGCATGATTTTAGGATCTAGAGCAAATCTCTCTATGAGGTGGCATCACCCATTGTACTATAAATATGTAACATTGGAGTGAATAAGGAATGTGTTGGCTATTATGCCTTTTCCACCATGTTGCTGTTATTGTCTCTAATTTATTGTGTTTAATTTCTTCAGTTGCGTCCCTGAGGTTTTTGAATGTAAGGAGGTGGTCTCTTGGTGCATCGAAAAATATATTTCAAGCCAAAGAATTATTCCACTGTGCGACCATTCTCCTGTTTCTTTTTCACCTCAGGTCTTCTGCAAGATGTTAAGATTGTCAGAACCAACATTGACCTTCAGAGGATAAGACTGCAAGCAATTCCTAGAAAAACATGATAACGGGTTGGACCTCTTACCCGAGTTCCTCGAAGACTCGACAATAGTTTCTAAAGATATCACAAAGTTGCAGGTCAAATCCTTTAGAAATCCATTTCGGGAAATTGCTTGGCTGTTTACAAGAATAACAGAACAAGAATCCATGACAAGCATTTCCCGCATAGTTCTTTATATTTTGTACTTCACAGTCAAGGAACAATTCATTTTTGATTGGGGGAAGCTAATTTCCATTGAAATCTATTCCCAACTGTCACGATTCAAAGAAGAGAATAAACTTTATATGTCATCCTACTTGATTTTCACAATAGCACATTTCTGTCCATTTCCAAAACTATCTCTGTCCAAGAAAATAAACTATGAATTCGACCCAGTAACATTCTAGTACCAGGCCTTGTGGAGGCACAAGGCCTCCCATTGTTTTTATGAGGTTTTTAACGACTTTGTCTCAGTTTTCAAAGATTTATTGTTAGGAAAGGATGCTCCCTGGATGTCTGGCCAAGCAACCAAGTTTTTGGACATGAATGGGACACTTGAACAAAAGGATAATTACAGTGTAAAAATGATCTTTGGCTCCAAGGAAAATCCTGCTTTCCTTCCATGTCAAATCACAGACAAGATGTTTGTTACAGAAAGAGCAAGGCAATACAACTACTGGTTGCATTTTTTCCATGGCAAGAGAAAAAAATAGTTCATTCCTCTGCCCTGGAAAGTCGGGGACTTCGTGTTCAGAAACGTCAACAAGATTGACGAATTCACAGGCCATTTCAAGAACTTGAACCTAAAGTATGTTGAAAGGAGAAGAGGGTTCGACCCTAATGGTATTTTTCGAGAGCATTTACTATCAGTTGGCTTTAGCAGTTATTTTATCAATAGATGCATGACTGAAGACAGAGACAATGATGACAACACTCCTGCTTCTGATGATGGCGACGTAGAGACATTGCAAAGCGCAATTGAATTGCACAGACAACAGGGAAACTGATCCGGTGAGAAGAGTGTCCAGTCCCTGACCAACACTCCCAAGAGCACGACATCACGAAACATCGCTTCAATGACCCACCCCAGTAAGAAAGAAACCCATAAATCTTCAAACGAAGGAGGAGATAAGAACCCTCCTCACGGAAAAATTGATAGTTTTCACAAGGTTCCCGTGACGAAGAAGAGAAAAAACATTGTAGGGCAGGCGGAAGAGACCAAAACCGAAAGTGAGGACATGCAAATTGAAACTTTTGTGTATGCCATGTTCCCCGAAGTTGATCCGCCCGCGAATGCGATGCACCATAGTTCCACAATGGAAATAACTGAGACTGACATTTTTGACAAAGATGAATCCTTCGTATTCTAGAGCGTTGTTTTCGACAGCCAATCTAAAAATTTAATTATTGAAAAGAGAGATGTAACAAATAAGAAAGAAAAGAAAATCTCGTTCAGAGATTGACCTTAGGAAAATGCAGCCGTCTTAATCTCCCGATTTCACCATGCAACCGCAGATGCTCTTGATGATTCCATTGGAGGTATTGAAGTGGAGAATGCCAGACTGGACGAATGAATCAAGGAATTGGAGGAGGCTTTCATTCCTACCTTGGTGTTTTCCAGTCCTTTAACAAAAACCATTCCTGCCACCCCTGTAGCCAAGTTAAAAGGATCCTCCAGCCTCCTCACATCATGTAGAGGCTATGTAGAGAATAATATCAAGAAAAGAATGCAGCTAATTATTGAAGCCCGGGAAACATCATAGAATATAACTTCCTTTCGAATGAGGGAAAATGATTTGTATGAACATTTGCAGACGAATTTAAAAAATGAAGAATGTTTCTATCCATAGACGATGATCCCTTTTGACAACCATGTCATCAACAACTCGGATCTGAAAAGAAGACAAGAGGATCTCCCCTCCCCATACTAGATCAAACAATTAAAAGCATGCTGGAAAGAGAAAGTTAAGAACCTGCAGCTCATTGTCGAATCATGTGAACAAGCCATACCAGAGAAAGAAGAATTATTTAGAAAGCTGACCCAAATAGACTTAGCCGGAAGTACCAACGAGGTTCAAGACCCAAACTTAATCCTCAAATCCTTGTCCTTAACCAAACAAGCCTTCGATGAACAACTTGATATTTTAAAGGGGTTGTATTTAAAAAAGTTTTACGACATCCTTAAATATGGTAAAGATGACGTTGAGAACTGGCTAGTGGACTATTCGACACACAATGAAGAAATTGAACAAGCTCTGCATAATATTTCTATGGATCTAAGGAAATTAGAAAACGAGCTTTTCGACACAGAAATCCGGGATGAAATCAACATGCCCCCCATGAGAAGCTACATTGAAGAATGGCTGCAAAGGAGAATGGACAAGCTCATCGACGAAGGGAAACAACTGGTTGGTAGGATTCTAGTGGCTGTCGACGAGAGCAACAAAAAGGCATCAACTTCATAGTAAGTCTATATTGATCACATCTTGCTTTCTTTATCAATTCAGTTATTCTACCTTTTTAAATATAAATCTCTAACCAAAGACTCATAACTTCCAATTTCTTCTTTTAAGGTCTTCCTCTCTACCGTCACGCACTTCTTCTTTTTACAATCCTATTTCTTGTACTTATTTCTTTTATGCTCCGCGAGAGCCTCAATCCTAGTCTATATGACAAACACATTTAAATTTCCAGAAATATGGAAGAGATTCTAGAAATTTGTAACATACATTATTAATTTTTGATAAATTTCAAAGAAAACTAATTCATGAACAATTTCGACAGTCCCTGGGAACAATTTTGACAGTGCCTTGTGGGCTGCTTTCGGAATGCTAATTTTTTTTTCTTCAACTATGCTGCATTTCAGGAAATTATGTTTATTATATTTGAATGTTTAATGTGTGTGATTCCTGGTCCTTTTTTCTAGGAACCTTTATTTCAAGTCATCGAGACAAAAATTTTCTAAGTCCCATATTTGAATGATACACGCCCTAGGAAAAAACCGCCTCGTTCACATATTAACCATATATTAATATAATATTATGATTAACTAATTCAGGAGGTTCTTTGGGGGTCATCTACCAGCCCAATGTCTTATGGTTGGCGTGTAACACACTGACATGAGTCATCCTCTGTATGGATACCACCTGTACTTCAACCTGCTTCCCACACGTCTCTACTGTTTCAGACTTCTATTTCTCCCTCGGTCCCGCCATAATAGTGCATTTATTCCCATTCCAACCTTGCAGGGATTACGCTGCCATGCAACACTTGTTATAATATGTCTTTGATTATTTTCAAGTATGCACAATTTATTTAGAGCAGATCAACACTTGTTATAATATGTCTTTGATTATTTTCAAGTATGCACAATTTATTTAGAGCAATCAACACTTGTTATAATATGTCTTTGATTATTTTCAAGTATGCACAATTTATTTAGAGCAGATCACCCACATAGATAAATGATATAATAGTTGAATATAATATTTAAAATCAACCTCTCATGTTGTTCAATATCAGTTTTGGAAAAAATAAAATACATGTTAAAGGATATTTTTTATTTTTATAATTTAGAAATCTTTTATAAATTATTGAAATTTGTTGGAATTGTAGATTTGAGTTGTCAAGTTAAAAAAATAAGTATGTATTCAAAAATACAATTAAAAAATAAATTGAATGATTAGAAGATATTTCATCAACAATTATATAATCCAACTTAGATGATGACTAAAAAATCCAAAACATAAAAAGTGTAAACTATGCTTTTTTTAAATACTGAACAGTAAAATCCATCTAAGACTAGTAATATTGACCAACAGAAATATATGACATAAACTGCTAACCAGAACCTCAACCTCAATTGCAGATTCCATTCAACCCTCAATTGCAGATTCCATTCAACTAACATGGAACAAAGTCAACCATAAACAAAGTCAACAATTCACTCTTCTCCATACCTGTTAGACCCTAACCTAAAAAAAGAGCAAAGTTAATCTTGAAACAGAGTCAACCAAGTCAACCATTCATTGACTTTTCTCCATGCCTATTAGATGCATGGAATTTGCAATTGAGATAAGGATTGCCATGCTGGAATCTAGGTTATATCTTATATCTATATCTGTCATGTCTAGACAACTTCCAGTTCTCCCGGACTTACCTTGTCCTCAATTCAGGGAGGCTTCTTTGGCTTTACTAAAGAAAGCAGCCAGAAAGCAGCTAGATGGAGGAATCACTCAGATCTAAACTTAGGAAAAGTTATTTATTCAGTGGAGATCTTTGATATAGGGGTTGTTTAATTGTTCTGTTTTACTATTTTTAAAATTTTGGAACACTCAAATTATACAAAAATAATCACTCAAATCTGCAAATCTAACAATTATACAGAAATATCTCACATAAATAAAGTGAGACCCCTGTGAATGGGTGCCTTCAGAATCACCATAAATCGCTCACTCAGCGGGTCAGGCGTGGAGTAGCGTAGCATCCGCTTAGATCCAGAGTGGTGCCTGCCTCTTCCTTCCTCACCTCGTTGCGCATGAATATTGAAACTAATACTAATATGTGCTATTGTGTATGCCCACCCAGGAGAATAACGCAGAAGCCAGGAGACCCAAAAACACTGTACGGGTCAGGGCAGGGATCAGCTGTTCGGCAGATCCCGGAGAGCATATAACACACTCTGAAAACAATCACCATGTTGATTTAATTTCAGACACCAATAACTCCACAAACATATCTGAATATAGGATGGATATAACAAAAAAACCTTGAGGACTTTTATTGCAACAGACAGAATAGAAGTTTAATTACAGTGCCGCCTGGAATAGATGTGTTATGTCATGTTTCCAAATATATATTAATGTTGGAAGTCTAATATATATTGATTCTATTTAAGTTTTTTCACTATCATAATTTGATTGAACTCGATTCTTTCTCACTATCATAATTTAATTGTTGATCAAGATTTTTGAAGTAGAATAGAACTAGATCTATTAGCTATCTTCGCTGGATGTCAAATCAACCTGTGGGACCAAGGGACTCTAACTAATCAGGGATAGAACTACATCTCCATTAATGGTTGATCTTAAGATGCTGAGTAGCTGAATATAACTACATCTATTAGATGCTAAGACTGCTGATCAACTAAGACTAAGACTGCTGATGAAATTTGATGGGTAAATTGTTTGACTCATTTACCTATTAAATATAGTTAACAATTATTCACAACCTTTAACATTCTTTTTTAAAATTATTAAAAAAAATAATGAAAATGTCAAAACCCTACCTAGGTTTGAAATTCCAACCCTGGAAACAGGAATTCTTTTAAGAAGGGATATAGACTGCTTCATTTACAGCCTAGGTTTGAAATCCCAACCCTGGGAACAGGAACTCTTTTAAGCAGGTCTACAGGGATATAGACTGCTTCATTTACAGAGTTGTATGTACTTATTTATTTTAGATTGGAATATGTAATTTCTAAAGAAAAAAATCTGTTATTAATATATTATTTTACATATTTCTTTTAGATTGGAATATGTAATTTGTAAAGAAAAAAAATGAATATATTATTTTTTTGGAAAGCTTTAATTTTTATGTTTTTTTTAACAAACACATATTTTCTGTAAAAGTGCCTCTCAAAGAAATAAAAATATAAGAAATAAAAATATAAGAAAGAGATCCATTGTCACTTCAAATTTGATGAAGGTAACTCCCTACCTTTTTAGGTTAAAAATCCCAATTTAACATAAATCTATTACCAAACAGATTTCCTCAATCTGTGATTATTACATGATAGTGCAGGAATCCTGTTTATCTTCGTTCCAGACATACCAAATCTCATTGGGAGCACCGGGATGATGGTACCGTGGCCACAGTATCTCTGGTCTGCTTGAACAAGCCGAGCATGGGGGATAGCACCGTGCCTCGCACACTTGATACGACATCGCCTGTGATGACTCTGCTGCTTTTTTACCATCACCACTAGGCTCTTCCTTCTTCTCCTCCTCGCTCTTTTCTTCCTTCTTCTCCTCCTCTTTTTTCTCTTCCTTCTTCTCCTCAATTTTCTCTTCTTTCTGCTCCTCCTTGGGCTTCTCAGCTTGGTCCTTCTTCTCCTCATTTTTCTCTTCTTTTTGCTCCTCATTTTTCTCTTCTTTCTGCTCCTCCTTGGGCTTCTCAGCTTCCTCATTTTTCTCTTCTTTCTGCTCCTCCTTGGGCTCCTCCTTGGGCTTCTCAGCTTGGTTCTTCTCCACGGCCTTATTCTCCTCGGTAGCTTTCTCTTCTTTGGGCTGCGGTGGAGGCACGGGCCCAGCGGAGAGCAATTTAGCGCATTTGAATTTGGTTCTGAGCAAATTGGCGACGCAAACGGGATCCGCGTCTCCGATCACAGTCAGCGTCCTCTCCTTCATATCAATAGACAGCGAATCGATTCCTACAATCACCCAAACATTGAAAACATCCAGGAAAAACAAATCAAATATCTTTTCAAGCAACAAGGACCTGGCCCGAATAGTTACTTACCTTCAATTTTTGTAGCACAATGCAAGGCGACCTTCTTGCATTTATCACAATACATGTCCAACGACATCACAGTTTTCTGCATACAAATTAACATATCAGCCCACGACAGCAATAAAAACAAAGAATCGAAACTTCGAACACATCTGGGCTTACGTTTGCCATCTGAGCAGGTACAGGGTCCTTTCAATACTCTTATTTCCTCCGCTGAGATCTGTCGAATTACAGGAATTCAAGGGGTTTCTAACAAAACCTAAAAAATACTCCGAAAACAATCCTGTAAGCTGCTCAGACCGACTTTAACTACGGGAACAGATGACAGAATTATTTTGCATAACAGCAGACTGAAACAACCCTACACTAACCCTACAAAGCCTCCTGGAATCTCCAATTCCTCGACAGATAATAAGACCATTGGATCGTCAGCTTTGGACAGTCTGGCAAAAATGTGGACTACAATCTATCACGTAATTCCTCGACAGATAATAACACCATTGGATCGTCGGCTTTGGACAGTCTGGCCAGAATGTGGACTACAATCTATCGTACCATCGTACCATGAGATGCCCTGCCGTTGGCGTTTTAAACCCTACAATCCCGTACAGAATGAAGGCTTGTAACATCTTACCCTGAGATGCCCTGCAGTTGGCGTTTTATGCAGTTGGAGTTTTAAACCCTACAATCCCCATACAAATATTTGAAGGCAACCGCTTAGGTATATCTTTGTTTGGTGTGATTCACTCATTTTTGGTTTAATATTCATGTTACTCAATGTAGTCTTAAACCATCATACATTCGTCTGATTTCTTTATTTTATCGATTTTTGTTTTCCTGCAGGACGACCACGAGGTATCCATCAAGCTGACGTAATACTCAGTTCTTCTACAAAAATCCATTATGTCCACACTACTACAAAAATCCATTATGTCCATTATGAGATGCCTTGCAGATGAGATTTTATACATAATTATGAAATTATGAGATGCTCATGAGATTTGTAATTTGTAATAATGAAGAAAATTTAGATCTGTGTTTGTAAATTGGGTTTAGTGAAAGTAGTTTGTGTTTATATTTATAGGTGTTTTCTTCTTATCCAAGTTAAATTAGTGATATATTGAACTCTTAAAGAAATAAACTATTTAGATAGATTTCTCTAAATTTTATTATTAAAAGTTAAAACAAAACAAAAACTCAGATCTATATTTGTTTGATGTGATTCAAATATAGCCATACTTCAACTCATTTTAGTTTAATATAATATACATGTATTCATTACACCATTAGGGTTTGGAATTTAGGTATTCACAAGGCTAGTGGGTATTGAGATTATTAGAGAAATTTTGATTATAGCTATTTATTTATTTATTTATTATTTATTTATTTTTATGTGTATGTGTGCTTAATAATTTTAAAATAAAAATAAGAAATATTTATTATTTGGCTTTATATTTTATTTAAAATATAATAAAAATATATTTCATAATAAAAATATAATGTAAAATTGGTGACAATTCTTATGTTTATATATAGTTTTATCTAACTTTCTTAACTTTTTATCTACATTCACTTAAAAAATTGATGATATAATTAATTTTTTTTTCAATTATATATATCTAATTTTTTTTATTTATTAATTATATATATTTTTTTCAATTATAAACTTGTTCTTATTTTTAAAAATGGGATAAAAACATTCTCTCTAATTATAGAACCATTATGATTAGCCCGATTTTAGCCAAGCTTTATGGAATTATTTTGGAAAAGAAGATTAGCATTTGGCTAGAAAGTCACGGTAAAAGAGCTAAAGGCCAGGCTGAGTTTAGAAGATATCATTCAACCGTGGACCATCTTGTTACCTTTAGAATCATTGCACCATCTTGTTACCTTTAGGATAATTGTAGAGGAAACCAATATTTTTTGTTGTTTTGTTGACTTTAGAAAAGTTTTTGACATGGTTCCTAGGAAAAACCTTTGGAATAGGTTGGAAGAGATAAAAGTACCTCTCGAGTTGAGGGCTGTTGCAATAAGGATGTATGAGAACATTATTGCTAATTTTAAAAACATTGAGGGCTGGTCAAAAGAGATTAACTGCTCAAACAAGGTTGTCCCTTGTCCCCTACCCTTTTTGGCATATACATTGATAAGATAGAAGAATGCTTGGAAAAAGCAGGTTGTGTCGGCCCTACTCTCACTGGTATAGTCACCAATCTTCTTCTTTATGCTGATGATATCGTTCTTATGGCAAGGAGTCCGCATGATCTTGAAAACCAACTAAGAATCCTCAAGGATTTTTGCTCCAATATGGGTATGAATGTTAATACTGATAAGACTAAGGTCATGATTATTAAATCCAATAAGATCCCTTATTATACCTTTGTATATGACAAAAACAACTTGGAGGAAGTGACTTCATACAAATATCTTGGAATTGATATTCACCACAAGCTCAATTGCAATTATAGCATTGAGAAAATGATTATTGGGGGATGGAAAGCTTATTATGGGCTTGAAAACAATTGTGAATCAACTGATCTTTGGAGTTGGGATAAGAAGAAATTCCTCTTTGAGAATCTTGTTACACCTGTTATTCTTTATGGTTGTGAAGTGTGGGGCTGTAGTATCCCTTGTGAATCCTAGAGAAAGATAGAACAAATACAAAAGAATTTTATAACCTATAATCTTAAAATTAAAGGAAATACGCCCTATCCCATCCTCCTCGTAGAAACAAGTCTCTCCCCCATTGAGAACATGGCTATGACTAGATACCTAATGTATAAGAATAAGTTAAACAACATGGAAGACAAGAGGCTACCTAAAATTGCTTCAAAATCAAGTCATAACCACCATCGACTCAAGGGAGGATAGCATAAACACGCTTGGTCTTGGCTAAATGATCCGAAATCAGATTCAGAAGCTTGTCAGGGCATGAAAAATGCTCAAAAATTAAAGTACTCGGAATCCGACGAAACCAACACCATTGCGTCCGGCTCGTCTTCCTGATTCCGGTGGTATAATTTTTATGTCAAACAGAGTCCGTATGAAGAAGATATCACATTCTGTCTGCCGAGCCAAACAGGCAAAATTTTGGGATGCTGACTGTACCTGTCCGTACAGTGACACGTGTCAGTCCGTACAGCTGACGTGGCATGTCCGTACATCTGACATGGCGTAACCAGGATGCGACACGTGGCAGCATTGGAGGACGACACGTGGCAGCGTCAGGAGAGGACACGTGGCGGATTTCGTACAGGACACGTGGTAGCACCGGAAGGCGACACGTGTCAGTCTGATTTGGCATTTTCGGCGTGCACTTGGACCAATCCCAAAGTGACACATGTCACCACTGGAAGGGTGACACGTGGCAGGGTGACATCAGCAGGTGACGTGGCAGTGCTACGTGGCAGTGTCGACTGGGCGTACGCCAGAAGATGTGGACCAATCAGGTGTTGACACGTGGCACTGTTCGGGTGAATGAAAAGGTGCCACGTGGCCCAATCACAGGCTGCCACGTGGCACCCTGGGTTTTGCCAATGTGGGCTATGTTAAAAATTGTTGTGGCCCGGGGGGATTCGAACCCCGGACCTCTCCTTTGGCTCCGCCTTAACAAACCTCCGCTAGCCACTGTACCCTTACTTGTTGCTTGTTACATGGGCGATTTTGAAATGTTTTAAATTATATGTTGCATTGTATGGCGGGAAAAGGGGCGGGGCCTAAGCCCCAGCCCTCGGCTACCATATAACCCTTAGCCCTCGGCGCTTTCACCGTGACCTTACTCCATGACCGGGAGCGCGGGGTTACCACAACCCTTTGGTGCGCGGTATGTATAGTCCCGTGGCCCTATGGACAGTCCCATGTGACCGGTGCGAGCGTGAATAGGGTGGCCCGCGCTATAGCGCGTGGCCACATGCCCTCCATACGACCTTGCCAAAAGGGGCCGCGCCCAGGAAAGGGGGGTTAGCACCCAATATGGTTATAAAGTGGGTTATAACTAAAGAAATTGGTTTTTTAGTTATTATTTAAGCCTTTTTAATTTAATTAATCCTTTTTTAAGGGTTATTGGGCATTTTTAGAGCCTAAATTCGTGGAGGAAGTTGGAGAGGGAAAACTAACTCCCCAACTATTTAACCAAGGCCATTTTGAGGCCAAGGACACAGCTTTTGGAGAGAAATTTCAGAGCAGAGATGTTGAAGCAAGCCAAGTCAGAGCCAGTATGAGGCAGGGAGACCGTTGAGGAGGAGATGCTGTCGAACGATTTCTGAGAGCTCGGGACATCCGATTCAGGTGCCGTTTTTTGTGCATGGTTCCAGAGATCTGGGCGAACAAGACCAGACCAGTCATGAGACCATTCGGCAATGTAAAGATGTACTAATAATCTTTCGAACAGAAATAAAAAGCCTCCCCCACAAGAGAAAAAGGCCCGGAGACGTAGGCAAAGTTGCCGAACTCCGTTATCAAACTTGTGCATTATGGTTTGCTGTTCTTTATTGTATTTCAGATTTGCATATATGTCTATGGCTGTATAATGCGTTTTCTTTTCTCGCTCTTTCATTAAAGTTTCCCAATGGTTAATTAATGCATGCTAAATAAACTCAACCATAAGTCATTTCGAAAAATCCTGACGGATCACTAAATTATTGGGGAATCATGGAAGAAACCATTTTGCAGAATAAAGATACTATTAAAAAAAATGTCAAATCAAAATATAAGGAAAAAATGTGGTGTGATAAAGAGTTAGAGGAAAAAAGAAAATTAAGGTATTATAAAGATGTAATCAACCCTAATCTAGAAGATCAAAATTATCTATCTGTTTTGCCAAGTGTAAAGAAAAAAATAAGCATTGCTAAGATAAGAACAAATTATCACGAGCTCCATAGTGAAACTGGGCGTTGGTCGATTCCTAAAATGCCATGGGATGAAAGAGTGTGTCACCTTTGTGACACTAAGAAGGTTGAATATGAAAAGCACTTTCTCTTAGATTGTCCATCCTATACCCATATTAGATCTCATTTTAAAAATATTGATCACACTACCAACCTTCCTAACCTCTTAACTCAACAAAAGTATGGTGATCTTGGAAAGCTTCTCTTAATGCTTTTCGAGCATAGAAACAAAATTCTAAAGAATCAGAAGTAATCACTTACCCTCTTAAGGTCCGATAAACCAATTAGATTTTAGTGGACGTTAATAATCATCATTATCATTAATATAAAAGTTATAAGAATTTATATGTTCACCTACCACTTTACCTAACTCTCTTAACTCTTATCTATATCTATTTAAAAACTTAATACCATAAAGTATAAATATAATATAACATAGAACAAACTTTGTGAATTCCTTTATTATAACTTTTCATGTACATCCACTTAAACATAATATATAAATATTTTGATACCATAAAGTAGAACAAGTTATGTGAATTTTTTTATTATAACTCTTCATGTACATCCACTTAAACACCTGATAGCATAATGTAGAAGAAGTTGCTCATATTTCTTTATTCATATTTTATTTTCATTGTAACTTGATAGCATATCAATGGATATGTTTTCAATAAATTCTCTTTAAATTTTAAAATTGTTGTTTTTTTTACTTGATAACTTACTTTTAAAGTTGTTGTTTCTTTTGAATTGATAACAACTTGGAAATTAAGATTCATCCACTTCCTTTTTTATTTAAAAGTTTTTATCTTTAATGTTATAGTATATTTTGCCACCTTGGTAGTTGAAATGCATTTTTTATTTAAAAGTTTTTATCTTTAATGTTATAGTATATTTTTCCACTTGGTAGTTGAAATGCATTTGATTGACCATTCTTCCCTTATATTCCCCTTTTTTGCCACCTTAGTAGTTGAGATGCATTTGATTGACCATTCTCCCCTTATATTCCCCTTTTTAATGCTTGGGCCTTCTCAAAACTTTGCCAAAATGTTTTCCTGTCAATCCACCCATTACTTCTATTCAACAAAGGGGTGAGTTCACTGTAATGTACCCACAAAAATATAAAAAACGTGAAAATTACATGTTGCTAAGTGGGATTTATGAAAAAATTAACTCAAGAACTTCCTAAAACCCGTAGAAAAATAGTCTCAACCATCTTGAAATGGTATAAAAGAGACCCAAAGGAGGGATGAAGGTACAAGAAATGTTATTATTCCAGAGTAATCATCTAGTCCCAAGCATCCAAGCCATTATATTCCTGAAGTTTTTATGACTTGCATTTCCTGGGAAATCCCTGTTTCCTGAAGTTCATTTCTCATTTGTATCATTGAGGTCTAAGATCCCTTTCTCTTCCTCATATCCACAAGGATAAAAACACTGGAGGTGTTGTATTCCCGAGTGGCCCGATATTGGAGGAATCCAGACAGTGGTTACGAACATTGTCGACAACAAAATCGGGTACATTTATTTGTATTTTTGTTCTTGATAATAAAATGAAGATCTCCCTTATCCCCCCCCTTAAATTATGAGTTGTTTGTGTTGAATTCAATATCCTTTTCAATATGTAGTAGAGGAACTAATTTACTTGATTAAGTTAGTGTGTATTTTCATTTTTGCCAATAGTTTTAGGAAAGTTTGTTGTTTCTATGTGTGCAAGTCTGTAATATAAAGCATGAACGAGGAAAATTGGAGTGAGGGAAACCAAAAATGATCATCTTGTACCAACCATCTTAACCGGGTAAGACCTCTTGTAGAAATATTAACATTTTTCTTTGAAACTTCCTATGTTATGATCATCCCTAGCTATAGGAAAGTTTATTTCCACAATACTTACTTTAAAAATCTATCTTCAACATATCAATATTTGAGTTTTATATTTAAAGGATGTGTGTACTTATCCCTTTACCTTAAATTTATACTACAATATAGAAAGAAAGAGTAATAACTTATCTTCTACAATTATCTATATAATATAATTTCTCTATTAATGCCCCCCCTCCCACCCTCTATAGAGGGTGGGAGTATAGAGGGTGGGAGGGGGGGCATTATTAGAGAATATAAATTCTCTAATAATGCCCCATCCTCCCACTCTCTAATATAATGTAGAGGAAGTTGTCTCGATTGCTTTATTCATGTTTGCTTTTTGTGTGAATATTCAATGTTGTAATTTAATAACATATCAATTGGTATGTCTTCAATGAACATCTTCAAATTTTGAAATTGTTACTTTTTTGGCTCAATAGCCCACACAAAATTAAGGTTCATCCACTTCTTTGTTTAGAGTTTTTTATCTCTACTTTAAATCTTAAATCTCTCTTCAACATATCAAAGATTTGAGTTTTATATTTAAAGCATGTCCTTCCTTGTTCCTTCACCTTAAATGTATACTACAATAAGTGAATTTATCAAAAATAAGGATTTTCTATTTGTGGTCATTCTTATTATTCAGAGTCAAACTTTGATTTTTTACAATTTTAATCACTTTTTAAATATGTTTTTTTTTGGATTTTTATTTATTTGTGATTCTTATATGATGTTTTTAACTTGCATTTGTAGTATTATGGACTATTTTTATTAGTGAGTTAAATAATTCTTAATGATGTTTTTTTCACCCCTCATGATTTTTCCTTCCTCACCCCTTACATGTAGCTAGTGCATTATAAATCCTTATCTCTCAAAATTTCTATCTTTCTTATTTCACCTTCTTCACCCTCTTGCATGTACCTAGTACATTATACCTCCCTATCTCTCAATATTTACATCTTTCTTTTATTTTTCTTCATTCTTACAAAAAAAAATGTCACACAAATACAAAACCACTATTTTGGATTTTTCCTAAAAGGTAAATATCTTCTCTATAACATCTTATTTATCTCCATTATTACATGCCATGCTCGAAAGTACACCATATATTTGCAATAATAACCTATAAATATTAATTATAATAAAATATTTATTATCTAACATTTAATTGATCATGTATAAAAACAACAACACCCACTACATAAGTTAAATTAGAAAAATAACCATGTACTCATTACATGAGTGAAATTATGAAAACACCACCACCCACTACATGAATTGAGTTATAAAAGCAACAACACCTTCTACATGAGTTCATTTATAAACACAACACCAACCACCACACAAGTTCATGGTTGAACAATTTGTTGAGAAAAAACAACAAGTTATAGAATTAAGGTGATTCTATAATGAATTAAAAAAAAAAAAGCACATTATGATCAAAATATTCCACAATAATGTAAATAACAAATATTCCACAATAATGTAAATAACAAATATTTCACAATAATGTAAATAATAATAGCATCTAAAAAATAATAGAATACATCCAAATAAAGAGTAAAATCAAAATACCCAAGTTCTTAATATGAAAGCCAAACTTGCCAAACTTTTTCTAGGGGGAAATCTATTTTTACAAATATTCAAGAGATGAATTTTCTACAAGTATATCTATTCTCTATTCACATACATAATTATTCGAGAAAACTACATAAACCCTAATTATGTTGACTTACATAAAGTATAAAGATAAAAACAAACTACTAGATACTTCTAAAAGGTTAAGTGCCACTTGTGTGCTATGTTGTCCCTAGGTTGTCCCTTATCTTTCATAAAGGGGCCAAATGCCATGGAATAGTGTGTAGGATGCACATTTCCACGTCACTCTAGGATTTCTAGCTAGAATGGACAAAAAAATTGGTAGACAAAAAGCTATATAAAATATTCAAATCTTGAAAAAAAAAATATATATTCATGTGCATTCATATAAATTCAAACCATTTATACATAAATATGCAATTTTTTTCATTTATATAACAACACCTAATAAAATAACAAAAATACATCAACAAAAGAGGCTCTAAATAGTTTTTAGAGTCCAAAAATAAGCATAGTATGATATAGAATTCTCATCCTCATCCTCTTCAATAGTATTTATATCTATGATTATATCCTCTTCAATAGTATTTATATCTATGATTATGGAAGTGGACCCAAATCCATCCAAAAAAATCTTTTTTTCAAATATAAATGCATCTCTCCACAATCCTAGGGTTAGGTAATAAGCCCCCTCCATTAAATCATTGCTATTTAAATTTTTTTTTAATAAGTACATGATAAAGAAAGTAACTAATTATATTATATTATACTATATTATCTATATATAATATGTCCAATAAATATATATACATAGATATAATGACATGCGGAAATCACTTCTATTATAAACATACTAAAGTCCTTTTAGGAACACAATAAAGTAATGTTATGATAGGCAAATAAATGACATATACATTACAACTATTACTTGATGTATAATGTTATGAAATAAGCTGTGAGATCTTATCGAATAAGTTTCTTATTCTCTAAAACAATCATATTTATGTTATGTTAACTTTTGTATTTATTCTGTATAAATGCATAACCAAAAAAATATAAATGATGTGACAAAACAAAGGTCTCTAACATGCTACTTTATTGATGCGTCTTCGTTTATGGGTTGAATCCAATAGTTACATGGCCTACAATGGCAACAGGTGACACCAGAAACAGAACAGGCATGTATTGCTTTTCAACTAAATTAATAGTAACATTGCAATGTACTGTTTACATAAAAAAAAATAAAAATATGATAAGGACATAGCAACTACTGTAACACTTGTTATTATTGAATACCAAATGAACGGCCGAGCTTGAAATACACAGAGAAGCAGGTGTTCCATAGCCGCCGAAGGTGGGGATCCATATTTGTACGTACGTCTGTGTAACAGTAAACTTGATTTGTTAAAACATATAAGATGCGGATCAGATTTATATGCAATCCCGTGCCCACCGAAAAGAATTCCCAGACATTGACATAAACAGATCCAGAAGTCGGCACTCACAAGGATTTGTTTGCCGGCTAGGGCGGTGGGAGATCTAAATGCCCAGATTTGTCTCTCTTTTCTCTGCACACGGAAGCCGTTGTTGCTTTGTAATATATGTCAAAATTAAAGACCAGCATACCCTAGCAGCTGGGAAAGTAACGCTGGAGGAAAAAGGTAGATATGTTGTGAAAAAAAAAGAAGTTTTTGTATATATCTATATATATGGGTGTGTCTATTACAAAGTGTTGTATGTCGGTAAATAACTATTACAACAAGATAAAGATAAAAGATCCCACCTTGCCCTGCAAACAGTTTTCTTGTTTAATCATCTCCACAATCTTTGTTGTAAAGTTTTTCATCTCATGTTAAGGAATACAAACAAAATCTCTAGAATTAATATCAATTTTTTTAGAAAGTAAATTAAAGTGTTGTGGATTACTGGAATGTAGAATTGAAGGAGAGTGCATTCATTTCCATTAATTGAAGCATTTATTTTTCTCACCGTGGTTTGAAGGATTACATTCATACTCAATTTATCACAATATTTATTTTAAAAGTATAATCAAAACATCATATAAGTTTTTTTTTGAGGATATCCAACAAAGATTTTAATTTCCTCTTATCACTAGTATTACTCCTAGTTTTGTGTATCCCCACATCAAGTTAATAGACTCACTTGTGGGTCACAAAGTTGCAGTAAGTGTAAAGAAAGAGAAAAAAGGAACACAATTTAAAAACCATCAACTAATGCTAATCTTTTTTTCAATACCTAATAAAAATACATGAAGATTTAAGATTGTTATTTGATAGAATGAAGTATTCAAAAATTATAAAATCAGTTTATTGGATGAGCTATAAAGGGTTCACTCCATACATCTCTTTCCTTGGAATATTAAATACAATAAATCCAAACAAAAAGAATGATGAACATGAATACATACTTAATTTGATTCCTAGCTTGATTTCTACAACTTCGACACCAAATTTGATCCAATAAATTCTGCACGCCCACCGAAAATATACAATAAAGCTACTACAACTTGCAATGCTACTCTCAACTTGAGTCATCGAGAACAAAATAGGCACATAATGGCCCTACAACCAAAAGAGCTATTGCTAGATTTAGAAGTGCTCCGGGTGTGTTAGGATCAATGACTAGTATACCAAGCTCATCTTCTTTTGAAAGAAGACTAAGGATTTGAATTTTAGAATGAGAGAGACCTAAATTTTCAGTAGAAGATAATACGATTGCTTTTTATTGGCTTTGAATAGAAATATTGTATTATACAAAATAAAGCGTAAATAACTATTACAACAAGACAAGTTACTTGTGTCAAGAAAAAGGGTCCATCTTGCCATACAAAGGTGTTTTATTGTTTAATTATATCCATTATATTTTCTATAACTTTTTCCATCTTTTGATAAGGAACACAAATCAAAATGTAAAGGAAAACATTGTGGATCACTGGAGGATAGTGCATTCATGCCCACTAATTAAAACATCTACTTTCTCACAATGGTTTGAAGTTCTACATTCATACTCAACTTATCACACCATTTATCTTAAAAGCATAATCAAAACATCATATAAGTTGGTCCTTCGAGGATATCCAACAAAGATTTTAATTTCCTCTTATCACTCACAGTTTTGTGTATCTCCACATCGAGCCAATAAACTCACTTGTGAGTAACAAAGTTGCACTCAAAGTAATGGAGGAGAAATAAGGAACAAAATCTACAAATCATCAACTAATGCTAGTATTTTTGTCAATACTTAATAGAAATACATGAAAACTTAGGACTGTGAAACACTATTTAAGATAGGCTAGAACAATTATTATTTTCATCATATTTCTCTAAAATAAATGAAATGTGAAATCTTTATCACAAGTAAATAAGATAGCATGATCATGATCATGATCTTTATTTGAGTTAAAATAAATTTGTAAAAGCTTGGAAAAAACAAACACTTAAAAAGATACCAAGATTATTAAATTCACATAATAAAGCAAAGAAACATAAAATCATATATATGCCAAACAAGAAATACTTGGATGGACTCTTTGATGGAGAATACGAGTCACTCCTTGATTTTGAGAATGAGGATACACTAGTAATAGAAGGGAAATAAATTATATTTTATTGATTGCCAATGCACAAAAAAGAAATTGTTGTGTTTCATGTGATATAACGTAGTGGAACGGAGCACACAACCGCATAATAACATTACATTGACCTAGATATATTATTAGTACAGACTCCTTTATTTAAATCAGACAAAGAAGACAATGGTAGGCCATTTTGTCTTTGCACTTTAAAAAAAGATTTGGTTTGACATTTTTACCTTATATTCAAATCAGAAAAAATTATATTCTTAGAAGAGAAGGACAAGTTCCATCATCTTGCTGAGAAGCCATTTTGTTTATACACCTTTAAAATAAACAAACTTTGTTTCACAATTGTATCTTTCACAGAAGGAAATTGATCTAAATGCATCAAAGATCAATAAAAATAAAATGAAACAACATAAGTAACGTTTCATGAAGTGATTTTTAACTATTTCAAAATTTCTATATATTTCTGTACTGACTTCAACCTTAGTGTTAAAACACCCTGTACTTTTAGAATAAAGTGATAATAACTTTATTCATAAATGTAAATGGGGCTGTGTATGAACTAATACATTAACTCTAGGTTAAATATATTGTTAGAAAATATTTGACGTGTCATATGACACATGATACACCAGGATTGAATAAATATTTGGTCCAAGATTAACTCTAGGTTAAATATATTGTTAGAAAATATTTGACGTGTCATATGACACATGATACACCAGGATTGAATAAATATTTGGTCCAAGAATTGAGTAAACAATGATAAGAACAATGTGTAGTCAAGTTGTGAAAACATTGGAAATTTCCAAGTTAGGGAAGCAAGTGAAAATGCACAAAGAAACTGCTATAGCACATTTATTTACATGCATGCAAAATTTTGAGATATACTATACATAAAATACCATGCACTTAGTACATGCTATATATAAAAGTAAAGAAAGAGACATTTCATTGTAGATAAACATGTACTCATGTGGTATGCGCATTTAACATGATATAAAAACACATATTCCAAATCAAAGTTACCAAACTCGGAATGGGGAAAAACTCGATTAAGAAGACGATTCAAGAGTTTGACTATGATCAGGAAAAACTTGGAAAAACTAAAAAAAAATATGGAAAATATCATCAAGTATAGATTCATCATTAATAATGAGTCAAACTCACTCAAACTTTGTCAACCCCAAGTTTGACTTAGATCGAACTACTAAAACTTTTTTCTTGCCCATTCCAATTCAAACTTGTGACACTTTTCCAATATTAGAGAGGCAATGAACTAGAAAAGGAACTAACCAATCTCTTAGGTCATGAATCGACACTATAAAAATTAAAATAGATTGATGTTGTTTTATATAATTTTTAAATAAAATTTCATTACAAATTAATAAAATTCTAACCTATGTAAACACATTATAAGTATCATCAACCCTTAAATGTTGCACCCCAAAACACATGGTCATGGTATTGATGAATGCTCTTTTTATATATATTGAAAGAGGAAATAAACAAGTAGTTATGCCACTAAGTAACTGCACACAAAACAAAAATCGCAAGTCAAGCACATAGATATTAACCAATTATGCCACTAAGTAACTGCACACAAAACAAAAATCGCAAGTCAAGCACATAGATATTAACCAGATACAAGGAAACCAATAATAAAGGATCAAAGCAATACAAATCTTTAAACTAAATAAATCCAACAAAATGGGGTAGCTCTAATTCTCTTCAATATTTAAGGTTTTTTAATCCCACTTTAAACAAAAGAAAATGGTCTTGTGAAGATAAAATTTTATTCATAGAGACATAAGTTTACAAAATAACAATGGACAAAGCTTTATAAATTATTAAGCCCATAAAGGATAAATTACCAAGTATGTATCTAGGATGGAACACAAAGATGGGAGAGACGAAAAAAGAGATAAAGCTAGAGTTTATTTATCATTTCTATCTCTTGGACTACCTGTTTCAATATCTTTGGTATTTGGATTTACAAGTTGGAATTCAACACATGGAAGACTGACCAATGAATGATTTAGAGCATATTTCTCATCCAACAAGGTTGATATACTTTTTGTATATTGAGTTAGCCATCTTAATTATATTGTAATTAGTTTTCCATAATACTCCAACCTAAGTGTTGGGTTGTAGTAGTTGTATGGTTGGTTTTATAATACATAAATTAACATATATCCATCTTAGCCCTAGATTTAAATGGATCAAGAAAAATCATGTGTAAACTTACATAGCAGGTGATGATTTGGTTATGTGTACCTTAGAAAATATCAAGTCATGGGTTGATGAAGAAATATACAACAATGATAGGTCAAAATTCAGGGGAATCCATACAGAGCATTCCCACCATTATGGTGGGAAGGACACCACATCAAAGTCATGATGACCCAAAAAAACATAAATGACATAGAACAAACAAGTGATTATTACCTAGAAGCAATCAAATAAGGGAAACACTTACTCACCAAACCAAAAGGTGATTGAGATTAGAAGAAGACAAAGAAGCCAATAAAAAGAAAATAGTGCAAACAAGAAAAAGGATGAGATTTAGGAATGCATTATAGAGGAGAAAAGGGAAAGCTCATAGAGATGGGCCAAAAGGGGTGGCCACATCTAAGGATGATTTAATAAAAAATTGAAGGGGGTGACATAGAGTCCTACGCAATAATCTTTCTTTCCTGAAATGCTTCTTATTCAACCATCAAACAAACCTAGAACCCAAAACAAGTATATATGCAATGTCTTTAACATCGAAACCTTTCTTAGTGTGAAATAGGGGAAATATGCTCGAAACAAACCCCATGAGTTTGCTCCATGTATTTTTCCAAGAGAAATAGTCAGGGGAGAAAAAGTTAGTAATGATCCATGTGTGCCTGGACGTGCAAGAAAAGGTAAAGAAGGAGAACAAAAACATTATTGGAATCTCACACAAAAATATGCAAAATATGATAGATTACATGCACATTGGAAAACATCAATGTCTGAAATGTGTGTTGAGATAAGGACTCACTTTTCAACAAAATCCACGTAAAGAAGAGCTCCATGTTTGAACTGTGTTCCACCACTAGAGAAAGTAAGATATTTCTCTGATACCCTAAGCCAATTTGAGCTTTTTTTTTACAATTGCAAGTTTGGTGTGAGGAACATTGTTCTACCATATATGCACAATAAGTAAGAAACTAACAATCGATAACGTGTTCTAATTCTATTTTACAAGTGATACAAAGATCAATGAATTTCAGTCAAGCAACAAAGGAAGAGATAGGGAACCTTAGCTCTTCTTGTGAGCCATGTTATTGGTTTGTTATATCCTTCAGGAAGGGGACCAAGGCATGTAGGGGGTCTTCACGACAATGCCTTTCTCGATTCTCATAATGTGAATTTATGTGAAGTTGTCTGATAGCCATTTCATTATCAAGCCAAGGAATTTAGTTTGGACCAGATGAAACATTCCAAAGTTTGCAATTGTATTGATGCCCTAGATATCCATTAATTTGTTCTTTCTATTCTTTCAATGATTCCCTTGAATCCTCCTCACCATGTTCACCATATTTGAATATGCAAACATTTCAATGGTTTTTAAGGTTGGAAGGTTGGAAGTGTATAGCAAACATTTCAAAGTTTTCATATTTGAATATGCAAACATTTCAACCTGCGCTTGAAGGTTGGAAGTGTAGAGCCAACTGTACCTGCGACCTTTGCAATTGCAAATGATTACTAATATATGTGTTGGAGACTAGTTGGAGGCATACCAAACCATCCAAATTTAAAGCATGCACATATGAACATCAAAGCCTGCACCAAGCCGGATGAAAAAGGTGGAGAAAATTGGTTGAGTCTAAATTATTGACCGCTGAAGGTGTACTTTCCTCTTTATGCTACTCGGTAAATGAGGTCACTTAAAGGAGCAGGATATATCAAGAGTAATCAATTTTTCATACCGTTGAATTAATGAAACTGCAAAATGGCCTGCATTGCCCACCATTCTGCTCCCTTTATCATTTCCTCATTCCATTGGCATGAAAACAATGTGCTATAAATTCCTTATGGGAAATTCATAGAGCCCAATCTATTGTTAAATTATAAGGAAAACATACAATATTTCCCTGGTCCTTGGGATTGCCGAGCCACACGAGGTTCGTTCATTCACAAAACATATTTAACCAAACAAAGGCGTTTGTCAGTGACTGAAGTTCTTCTCAACTCTGTTTCCTTGCACCTCCACCTCCACAGCTCATTACTAACACCCTTCTGCTTCTTCTTCAGTTCTGTACAACAACTCCAATGGGAACCTTCAAGCCCTTACCCTGCCATTACCTGCTTACCCATGTTCCTTCAACCATTCCCAAGTCAATACCTATTCACAGAAGAATATCCATTTGGCTCCCTGGGCTTGAAGTGTACTTGAAAAAATATTATACTTTAGATTTAGAGGTCGTTAATTGAAGTTCTGGTCATGGAAAGGGTGAACTTGCATACCCTAATTTCCCGTGGCATAAGGTCGGTCCCGTATGTTTTTGATTTCCTATTTTCTGATGGCATAACCAAATTCATGTTGATCTTTTGCAAGCTTCTATACATTGTTTTCATACGTTGCGTTCGTATCATAGAATGTACACAGATAGATACTTAGTCCATCTCATTATTTGTAAACTATTTTCCACGAACGAAATTATCTTTAAAATATAATTCTAACAACTACTAAATGCGATGTAAATACAGCTGCAACAAAAAATTAGACTTGACAAGCGTGAAAAGATAGTTGATATTCCTGATATTCCCCACATTGATAACGAAATCTCCAAAAACAAACAACGCGGGCACAAGTGGCTGTGCATGCACACATGATGCCTGCAACACCACCACTACCAAAGAAACAAAACACAATGTTCGTGCAAGATTCCTGGAGTTTCCCATTGATCACTGCCAAGTCTAACTCAGAAAGCTAAAGCAAATGATTACTTCCAACTCAAACTCAAAAATCGAAAAGCAGAGATATTGACGAAAGGTTCTTTATCGAGGATGGGAGAGAAGACATTATGAATGGCCATTATAGACAGTAGTGGAATAGCCTCGTTAAAGAATTAATTGTTGCTACCATTTGGCGCTTGTGCACATTAACTTTCTGGCTCAACTGAGAAAATAAATTAGTTAGGGCCAATTGAAAATAAGAGTATTGAATCTTTCATCACCATAAAATTCGGTCTTCAACATTAATGATAATTAACTAGAAGTCTTTGTAAACTCATTAAACATTAACAGAGGATAATGTAATATGAACAACAAAAAATTGCATACCTGTAAACATTATGAACTAATTAAACATTAACATAGGATAATGTAATATGAACAATGAAAAATTGCATATGTGTAAGCATTATGAAATAATGTCTTGTTAGAAACAGTAGAAGGAGGGCTTGAACCTTTGACGTTGTGGTTAACAACCACATGCTCCAAGTAACTGAGATATTCTAGCCACCATTGACATCACTACCGAATCCATGTATCTCTTTTCACAAAAGGGCAAATATAAGAAACCCTTTTTGGATCGACAAGTAAATGACCACATAAAAGGGTTTGAAGTCTTAACTGTTATCCTTGGAATCGCATAATTCCTTTCGAGACAATTTTTTTTTCCTCTAACCACTTCGAGGCATTCTTTAAATACTTACCTAGAAAACAATATTGTAACCGTGTTTCATAATTTCTTCCAAGATGCTAAGTCTACTCCACATCATTTTAAAGTAATCTTTTGTCATGAACAACCTCTATGCAAAGAAATCAACACTTGTCTTCAAGGAATAGCTGCAGTGTAGATGAAATTTGATGAATTTGGACACAATGGTTGTAGGCCTTGCTATCCAAAGAAACAATGAACAGATTGTTCAGTAATTTCTATGTACCTTCACCCACATGGAATTTCTCGAGGAAGAGATCAATAAAGGTATTAGGCACCCCCCACACCCCATTGAAGGTCATGATTATTACTATCTTGTTTGGGTTCGCAGCCTTGGTGATCCAGATTATTTTTGAGAATGAAATGAAGGCAGATGAAATATACAAAGATATTGCAAGATACACATAAATGTCGCAATAAACACATAGATACAATAATACACAATTTCTATTAATGAGTGAAATGTACAAAGTTGTAGAAATACATAGTGAAAGACTCGCTAGAATCGTGACAAATTATCTCTAAGAAGAGATGTGAAGACTACTCGCATTCACAAGAAGATGATTGTTACAATGAGGCTCCAAAGGCCTTTTTAACATAAGTAAAATCCAAAACCCTAACCCCGAAAGATGAAAATCCAAAAGGTTTGTGGGCCTTGATGGGAGTAATTGATATGCCTCGATGGGAGTAGTTGATACATCAACTTACGAGGGGCGTAAATTTTGCATACGATCTCCGTTTGGAGCGCTTGATACATCGTTGGAAAGGTCTAGCCGAGAAAAACGATTTTTAATTTGCCCATGATATTGCCTTTCATAATCACTTGGGCCCCAAATCCCCAAAAAACGTTGTTTAGGGCCTCAAAACGGCCCCAGAAGTTTGGAACCTGAAAAACTGTCGAAAAACTACCAAGGTGGAAAACAATTTTTCGAACCAGTGGAATAATTGGGTGGCCACCGATATCCACCTGGATCAATCCTCCCTCCTTAGGAAGCAAGGGTCTCCATTACGTTGAGTTCCTAGGGGAGAGAGGGAATTGTTTTCTGAACCTAAACCTTGGTGAGCTGTTTGCCTTGTTGGAGAAGTTGTGTTGCTTAGTTTGTTGAAGGATGTCACGAACCTGTTGCTGGTGGGGTTGAGTCTTTTCAACCAATGGGGCTACATGAGATCACTGTGTGCAGAAGGAATCTTTGGACCTTGCTGCAATCTTTTCGACTTGCTTCTGTTGGATAGAAGGTGCTTGGACCGAGACTGTAGTGGTTACAATGTCCTTATGTTCACCTTTTGAATAGATTGTGAAGAAGCTCAATTTTCTAGTATGAGATACTACCTTGCGACACTGTTTAGGTGGGATAGTAGTTGGAACTACCTTTGGTATCCTGTAGAGATGACCCTCTGAGGGTAACAATGACACTACGAGGTCGAGACTCATAGATAGCATGGCACTTCCACATATATGGTTGGCCCAAGAGAACATCACAGTCATCAAGCAGGGAAACATCACATAATACCTCATCATTGAAGGGTTGTATGTCATATGAAAATCGACACTAGTGGTTGACACAAAGATCGCGTCCCTGGCGAAGCCACCCAATGTTGTATGGTTGTGGGTGTGGTGTTTTAGACAATCCAAACTGTTTGACAACCTCTATTGAGATGAGGTTCTTATGGCTTCCACTTTCAACAATAAAATGAAGCGGGGTCCCCTTCACCCACATTTGTGAATGAAAAAGGAATTCCCCCTCTTCATGATCTGCTAGTTCTTCTAGTTGAATTGTTACGGTCACGACAGTAACAGTGGGTTTTGTGTCAATGATCTGTCTTTTCCCATTATTTTTTGAATCTGAATCAGGGTTCGACTCCTTGTCTTTGACCTCGACCACCAATGATTATTTTTAGCGACATTAATCAGTGTTGTGCCAGGAGATTTTGTGGAAATTGCACCACTTTCCAGTGTCCTTCTTCGTCTTTCTGTTACCCTTCCTTTCATGTGGCTTGGGATGGTTTTCTGGAGACTGTTTTTTAGGGCCGTCTATATCATGCTTTAATTGTTGCGGATTTTCAAACCTGAACTCCCATTTGTGCCTAAATGTCTACTCGATTTTGACAACATATCGATAGACAACTCTAGGTGATGATATGTCCAGGAAATCCATTTTTGTTTGGATGTACCTATGCAGAGCCTTGCGTTATTTCATAACCAAATACCGCTTCGAGTCTTTGATACCCAACTTGGTGCGCAAGGTATGGAAAGTATTTGTGAACTCCGACACTGTTTGGCCCCTCTCTTACTGCAGTGTGGTCCATCTCATGTATTGGTCATCCTAGTTAACAACATGGTAATACTGCTCCTTGACCGCATCCCAAAAAATATCCCAGGTGGGTTCGACTCCATATATTCTGGATTCCTCCGTGGAACTTTGCTCCTAGTAAGTTTCCCACCAATGTTTGACATGAGGGAGATCCTTAAGGAGTGCGAAGGTGATATTTTCCCGATTGAAAAAATTGTGAACAAAAAAATAATATTCTAGCATATTTAACCATTTTTCTAGGGAATCCACATCTATATGACCTTCAAATACAAGAATATCAAAACTGATTTGTACCTTTGATCCAGGGGATCAAATTTTGCTCAAAATTCAAAGTGCTCGGAATCGATTCAAATCGAACAGGTGCATAGGCCTCATCGTCACGAACCCAACACAACTCGTTTGGGTTCAAACG
>ML790089.1:38075-56948 GCA_009831015.1 Picea engelmannii
GTGCATATTGCTAAGGAATGCCCTGGGACAAGACCTAGTTGTATTTGTTGTAAAGCTATGGACCATGAAATATTGGATTGTCCTAGAATGATTTCTAATCTTGAAGGAATGAACATGAGACAAGAAAACCCTAAGGCATATCCAGAAGCTAAGATTATGATAGAATCCTAGAAAGAATAAGAGACTATATTACTGCAAATAAAAGAAACCCTGAATGACCACCGACATGTCAACTTATCAGAGATCTTCACAGAAAACGAATGCCTTGAAGCAAGAATAGGAGACTTCGACATTGAATGTGTTTTGGATGAGGAAACACAGGAGAATATCATGACAAAGAGAACATGGGAAGCTATAGGGAAGCCTGCTATGATTCCTTCACTAGGAGGAATAAGACTATTCAAAGGAAAGTTGATAAACCTATGTGGAAAGCTCACCCGGATACCTATGAATGCCAATGGAACTTCGACAAAGGAAGATTTTGAGATTATTAAATTTATCGAGAACAGTGCCCCATTTACCATGCTACTAGGAAAACCATGGATTAAAAGAGATCAGGCCAGAAGGCAAGAAGAAGATGAAGTTTTAGAAAAGAAGAAGAAAGAGTTAAAATAATTCATGACTAGAAGGATCACACACTTGATTGAAGAACAAAAGAACATATCAAATCCATTTAACACCAGAGACCCGGATGTTGAAGTTGCAAGAACACTTGAAGAACCACTGAAGATTGAAGTACCTATTCCAGATGAACAAGAAGGGTTACCCTTGAATCTTAGGAAAGAATCTCAACAACGCGAAGTAACTGTGCCAAACGAAACTAAGTATTAGAATGGAAAAAGGCACACCGAGACGAAGATCACTGGGAAGAAGGATAGAAAGATAAGTAAGAAGCGAACTAAGTTGCAAAAGGTTCCAGAGGAAGCCTTGCAGAAGAAAAATTTGCAAAATTGGAGCTTCGCCCGGATATCAGAACAACGACGCACGTCACTTCGCCATAGCGAAGAAATATAGCCGTTGGGGCCATTATAACCATTAGATAAATGCTTCGAACGGATAGAAATCCATTTATGGACAACCAACTTGCCATCTGATTGTTGGGACCGCACCATAACAAACATAATAAAGTTAATGAAGGCTTCATACCCATTGCAAGCGACCTGTTTCCGAGTTACCTATTTATCCCATCGCGCCACCCACCGAGAACACTTTTTCCAATTGAGAATTTGAGCCCACAGACTAAGTCGAGTTTATACAATGATCATCGCGCTCTTTCTCTCTATCTCATTGCTATGTTTGAGTTACCCCCAAAACCTGAGATTGTTAACCCCGAGTGTGTATGTCAGACGAGTTGAGCGTTGCAGAGAAAGTTATTGAAGAAGTTTTGATCAACCTCATGACTGAAAGAGTCATGTTGATGTCTACAGGTATACAAGCATCGTCGACGAGAGGACTTCCAGCCTCTCAGTCCACTGCTCGCGGAGCCGGACCATCCCGACCATCCGATGAAAAGAGAACCAAGCAAAGGGATGATCTAGCGAATGATAAATTGATCCCGACCATCTTAGCCACCTATCTACAACCTCTGAGTGGCACAATAAATCGAGACAACATACCTAGAGATTTTTAGTGCGCCTTCATCACTACGTACCTCCTGAACGGGATACGCATAGTTCGAGAAGACCAAGATAAGATTGCGGCGTTGAAGTTTAGCAACTTCAACCTCGAAAATCGCAAATTTTACAACATGCTCGCCCCACATAAGTACCTGACCTAGACTAAGGGGAAGAATTCAAAGATAATCCTCCAGTCGTGGACCCATAACCTCGCATAGTCCACCCTGCTCAATGTCATGAAGATTCCTCACTTCGGACGACACCAGGAGGTGAATGCATGTGTCAAACTACTGTTGTCTTGTTACCATGGAGGTTATTTGTGGCTAAATCGCCGTATAACAGTTGATATGGCACTGATCAATCAGATCACGGGGTTAAGTATGCAAGGACCTGATCCACAAGAATTTTACCTTGAAAAAACCATGGATCATGCTCTAGAACAGTGGATCAAGGACACTTATGGCGATGTCGAGAAGGGCACGCGAGGCTACAAGGAAACTTCTATCCAAAGCAGTGCATTGCGCCTCGCATGTCAATTGATTGCAGGGAAGTTAGTATGAAAAAAATGACCCACCCAAGTCACTGGTTTTGTAGTCGACCTCACAGGGAAGTGAGCAAAAGGAATCCAAATGAACTGGGCGAAGTACCCAGTGAACCAATTAGAACTCGACTGCAGAGAAACCCAATATCAAGGGTACAAATTTCATTTTAGCTAGCTATTGATCCTGATTGATTTTATTGCCTGGGAAGGTGCGACCTTCCTAGACATCGATCCTTTGAAACCATTGGCCGTGAAGTTTAGTACACTGTGGTACTCAAACAATATGAATAAACAATCGTAGTCCAATGTTTTTTTTCATACCTATTACAACCAGCTGAAGACAACCATCCAGTCTGAGCCTCGCATCACTCCGAACACTCTACATCGGTTCAGGCCCTTGATGAAGTTCAACATAGACCGACATTTTATTTACATCACAGTGCGTGCTGATGAACACAAGCAACAAATCCAATCCTACTATAAGCTAACCGAGGAGGACTTGGAGGAGATCACCAAGGACTGGTCGACGAACCTCCTCATTCTAGCATACCCTACGGAGATATCCAACATCAATAACCCAAAAAATGTGCATTATACACCCGGACCTAGTAGAACAAAGAAAACTGAAGAGGTTCAGGATTTAGACAATGCATATGTGACGACTGCTTCCATATCACCAGAGAAAGGAGGTGATGGTGAAGAGTTGAATGACAAAGAAGTCAAACAACAGTAGGGTGACGAGTCTGATCCCCTGAAGAAGAGGAAAGGTTTGCCTTTGAAGCCTTCCTCCCGGAAGAAATCGAAGGCCACCATGACCAAGATGTAGACCATCCTCATCTCTGATGACTTCGACTTCCTTGTAGCAACCCTGAATGATGCTTCGCTGGAAATAACAGAGAAACAAGAAGAAAAGAAAGAGGAGATGTATGATCGAATCGAGACTGAACTCTGAGGGGTACAACAGGCCCTACAACCCAGTCGCCCAGTCTCCACTGCGCCAGGGGAACTAGAATTGGGAGATGATCCAACTCAACTCCACCGCCTAGCTGATACAGTCGAATCTCGTCTTCGACGAGTGCAAGAAGAAACAACGCAAGCCACCCAGGCTTTGACACAAGTACAGGGAGTCCTTGTAGAGAAACGTAATGCTGTCGAACGGGAAAAGATATCTCTCCTAGCGAATTTTGATGAAGAAAAAGCCCAACTACAACAAGAAAATGAACAATTGCTCGCAAAGAAACTCGAATTAAAGGAAATGGTCAACAGAGCACTTCATTCTATGACAGTTGTAGAAGTAAAGGTTGAAGAGTGAGTTCCATAGAAAGTAGTTCAACTTGAAGAAGTGATCCAACAACTACAACAACACATAGAATATTTGGAGCTACACGCAGTACCCGAGACCCCTCAAGATGTAAGAGACCAAAGGGAAGCAACCGCCAGGAGCGCAATTGAAAGGCTCAAGGATCTTACCTTGGAATGTAAGCAGCTCACTGATCGCAGTGCCCTGACATATGAAAAACTCGCTGAGACTCCAAAATTAAGAGCACTGGAGTTGCAACTCCAAGAGGTGAAGTATCAAGCCGAAAAGATACAGGTGTAGTTGAAGTCCCTATCAGCTGTGGAAAGAATGAAGCTCTCCCAAGAGCAATGCACTGCACAACAACAAATCCATACCATCCAGAGTAGATTTATGGAGATAACTCAGAAACTCCAACCTGTGCAAGACAAGGCCTATTAGTTGTTTATAGAGGTAGAATGCCAAGGAGTAGAGCTAGAGCAGGTCATCTAGAGGGACCTATTAATGATGCAGTCATCCATAAGTTTGCTGAAAAGGAGGTCGTAGCACAACAGCAGGTCGAAGTAGATTGAGCCAAGCTCGAGGCATTTGAAGCAGAACTAGTCAGACCAGAGTGACTCGGGACGAGTCATAGGTGAGTGTTGGGGGCCTATTGGCCCTTGACCAAGTTTCGAGAGATCCTTGGTCAATTTGACCTATTTTGGGACTTCGATAGCCTGTCGAATATGGAGCGCAAGATGAAGCAGATATCGTGGGATATCGACCCCTTTTTGTGTCCTTTTTGGGATTTGGGAACATGTAACGGGAATGGGATGTCGGCCCATGGGTTTACCCATGTTTATGCCTATTTTGTATGTATAAATAGAAGGCTAGGCAATGTAAGAAGTAGTTTAATAGTGCACAAGTTTTGTGCAAGTTGGTTAAGTGCTAAGAGTGGGATCTGTGTGATCAAGAAGTGTAAGGCTTCGTGCATATTATGTGAGACTTGCAGAGCCAAGTGCAAGTCATTGTAAGAGATTGTGGAGGGATTTGTTCTGTAATGCAAGGAAGAAGGATCTAGCAAGCTGCGTAGATATTCTGTCATATGCGGAGTAAGGTTTTGAGGCTCTGTGCATGTGACCTAGTGAAGAAGCTAATAAAGAAGAAGAGTTGGTGGACGTAGCCCCAGGGTGGGGGTGAACCACGTAAATACCGTGTTATTATGCTCTGTGCGATGTTCTGATGTGTTTATGTGTTATGTGCTAAGTGCTTTGATATAGATAGATAGATCTGTTTATGCTTTGTGCTTATTATGAATCTGGATGCTAGATCTGACATCTGTGAACTTTCTTAGTGCTTGAATCTACTAGATCTGATCTAATTCCTTTGCTAAGTGCTTATATACCTTAGATCATGGTGAATGTTGCGATGCTTTGTTTTCTCTGCGGAGTAGATATTTGTTAGATAATGATGAACTAACGGTGCTAAGTGCTCTATTAAGTGTTATAATCACATATCTGTGTCCTAGCTAAGGTTGCAGACACCTGAGTCCTGCAACCACCCTTGCCTCTACCTCGGGTGAGACTTCATCTACTTCGTAGGTGTTTCCGAAAGGGCCGGTAGTTAGGGTTTTGTTGGTGCATTGAACCCTGGGTCTACCCCTGTGCCAACAACTGATGTCCTCTTATTTAATACTCACTTGATGATATCTGGATCTAAGATTAATATTAGAAAATACCTTTGCATCTCTCAACTGATCAAAGAGGTCATCTATCCTCGACAAAGGATATTTTTTCTTTATAGTTACCTTGTTTAGCTGCCTGAAATCAATGCAAAGTCTCAAGGTGCCATTCTTCTTTTTCACAAATAACGCTGGTGCACCCCAAGGTGACACACTTGGGCATATATATCCTTTCTTCAAGAGTTCTTCAAGATGCATTTGTAACTCCTTCAAATCGGGTATGCTTATTCTGTAAGGAGTATTAGATACATGGGTTGCTCCAGACATTAAATTAATTGAAAAATCAATATCCCTTTTGGGTGGTGATTCGGGAATTTCTGCAAACACATATTCAAATTATTTTAGAACCGCATAGTCCTCGATGTTGGGCACCTTGTCCTTAGAATTTTCCTCCATATGTGCTGCAAATAGTTGAAATCCGTTTCTAAAACGTTTCTTCAGCTGTAGGGATAAAACTTCTTTGATAATCACAACTCTTTGGATCCCCTATACTTTTCTCAAGTTTCCTTCCTCATCTAAGAAAGTAAAGGCTTTGTTGTAACAATCCAAAATAGCATGGTGCTTGTATAGCCAATCCATATAAATAAGACAACCATAAGATCCCAAAGGTGTGATATTCAAATCTTCTTTGGTACTTATCCCATTCATATCCATTGGGCATGCCTTAACCATTTCATTAATATTCCTTTATGTCCCAGTAGCAACTGTACCAACCAAGGTTTTTCCAGTTTTCTTTTTGGAAAATGAAACCTTTCTACCATATTATGGTCTAGATAACTATGACTAGCTCTTGAATCAATTAAAATAGCGATAGGTTGGTTGTTGATCTTACCTTTTACATCAATAACGTGAGATTTAAATTCGACCTACTTGTTGTTCAGGGCTGCATAAATTTTTGGTATATCCTTTCCCATATCTTCAACTGTTTCAAGTTGTTGTACATTATGAATAACCTTTGATTTTTCATCTTTGAGAGGACATTCTCGGTACATATGGTCTCCATTACAAATCCAACACTTTATGGGTTGTTGTATTGGTATTTGTCCCACAGTTTCAACCATCCTAGGCTCGTTGGAAATTGGCCGTCTTTGAGTATTATTTTTGAAAAATCGGGTTTGTTTCCCTTCCTCCTCTGCTCTATTTTAGTTTTCTTTTTGTCTTCCCAATCCTTTTGGAAGGTTTTTCTTCCCTTATGACGATCATAGAGACATTTATCTCTCCTTATGGATTCTTCCAACGTCTTGGGATCGTGATACCGTAGTTTATCACTCATGAATGATGAAAGCCCACTTAAATATCTTTGAGTCTTCACGAGTTCATCCTTGATAAAAGACACATATTTCAACAACGCTAAAAATATTCTCTCATACTCATCTATGGTCATGCTCCCAAACTTGATTTCAAACAACTCTTTCATTTTCCTATCATAATAGTGCTTGGTTAAATATTTCTTTCCAAAATATCTCTTAAACTCCTCCCAAGTAACATTCTTCTCATCAATGTTTTGGACTTGTACAAAATGATTCCACCACATTGATTATTTTCCTTTAAGATGATAAATTGATATTCTCCCTTCTTCCTGAGACGAATAATTATGTAGCTGAAAGTATTTCCTCATTCTCAATACCTAGGTCTTGACATGCTTATCCTTTTGTGCTCACCGTCAAAAGTAGGAAGTGTTAGCACATAAAATTTTAGGGGTAAAAAATAACCACTTTGGGTTTTTTTTTTGAGTCACATCTTTGATCCTTACATCATTACTGTGACATGTCACCTCTCAGTTGTATAAAAGTTTCTCTTTGCCATCATCCATCTGTTTAAATGTCAATTTAAAAACAATTTTATGTGCTGCCAACTCACTAGGAGAGTTCGCATCATCCTCAAGTGCTCCATTCATTCATTGCCATCATTACCTTTTTGTCATGCTAAGGGATTTCATTGTTTTTAGAGCCTATTTTAAATAATTTTTCATGGATTAGGTCTCTGTACATCCTAACAGCCTCCTCAGAGCATGCAAATCTTGTTTGAATCATGTGTTGCACACTGGTGACAGGCGTTGCAAACTCATTTCTTGTAGCAAATTCTTCTAAAAATTTGATCATAACTTTTGAAATACGATGTGAGTTTTTCTGAATTTTTTTGTGGAGGAGCATGATATTGGAATTAACCTACTGACAAAAATTCAGCCCAACCTAGTTTGGAATTTGAAAGATAAAATTTAAACACCAGTGCATTGCGAACTGGCTGAAGAAGAGGAAGGTTTAGAGGTTGGACAACTTGCAAACATCCCTGTGCAAATTAAAAGACATCATCATCAATCCTAGGTACACCAGGTTCTCCATGAGATTTTTCATCTTGTTTGAGGGTTGAGAAAGGGGTTTTGGCTGGCTTTCCTCTTGGCGCTGCGAACTCTATGCTACAAATCCAGTGCTGCGAACCCTCTGTTCTAACATTTTTTAAAAACCCATCTTCTGCATCTTTCTAAAGCTGCAGATTAACAAGTTATTACACTCATATCCAATCTGTAGTGTGTAATTGATCATCTATGGGAGCTGACTTGAAATTTGCAAGTGTAGTGATGCTGTGAACAAATTCTGATGTTGATAAAAAACCTATTTTTCATAGACCCGCCTTTGTCTCCCTTCATTATAATTATCAATAGTATTTCATTAGCCTTTCTATTTTAAGAATTCATTGTCTTATTCCTGGATGTGTAATGAGTTAATATGTATAGAAATTCTACACAGGATTAGCCTATTGGAAAAGTCTTGTCATCAAAACCCTAATCCTTTGTATCCCCTGTTTCACATCTAACAATCATTTAATATTGTAGTAAGGTTTTCTTCATACAATATTTATGGACAATCAGAAACAAAGGAAGACTCACAAAGGAGGATCTTTAGAGTTAGAAAATGAAGAAGTTGAACTTCCTTAAACAATATCAATTTTTGACAAGTTTCATGTTTATGCATTTTTGAAGATTTGAGGATGGTTATCCTTATAAACCATATTTAGCTCATGGGATGTTCTCTTCTAGTCATATACCAAGATCATGAGTTGTTACAATACTTGGTGGCACTGGAGATGGTTTTTGGAATACTTTAAGGCATTTTCAAGTGGGATTCTATAGGAGAGTTCGCAGCGTCGGCGTTGCAAACTGGTATTTTTGTCAATTTGTAAACAATTGGCACACAACAGAGGAATGGTTTGCTTGTAAATTTTCAATTCCAATATGGGTTCCTATGAAATTTGGTGTGGAGGTAAAACATGGTGTTTTGGACTTTCTGACAAAAATTCAGCTTGACCCCATTCGTATTTTTGGAGAAAATCTAAGAATATCACCTACAGGAAAGTTCGCAGCGCACACTGTCACAGACACTGCGAACTCTAACAGTTTGACAAATTCGAGCTATGGGAAGACTAGAAAATGTGAAGGAAGGTTGGAATGGTATCCTAGGAGTTAGTTTGATATGAGGGACATGCATTCCATCTCCAAATAAATCATCATGACATGTTTCAAGAGGCATTTATCACAATAGGCAAGATCCTGGAAAATAGGAATTTGTTAGGCTTTTGTTGAAATATTTTGTAACAAGACTCCTAAATGGAGGAGGATCCTATGTAACTCCTTGGTTTCAACCTCCTTAGGTTAGATAGATATCATTTACTATAAATGAAATAAATTTTGAGAAGGAAAGGGTTGGATTGATGATCCAAGAGAGGAGAGAGTTGGATGAGCAGTTTTAGTTGCTCATTTGTAAGCCTGAGGGGCTACTTGTAATGACATTTTCTGCCATTAAAGATTCATGAGAGTTGTTATCAGATTGTCTTATTTTTTTTTCCACTTCTTTTTTTATCTTATTTCTTGAACATATTGCATGTTTTGAGGATCATAGATTCCATTGATTGACGAATTCATGAACACCAAAGGATCTGATGTAGCTTTCCCATTAAATCATTGTTTACTGTTTAAGCAATCTTTATCTATTTGCAGAAAGGATATTTGTACAATGGATGTTCTTCCTTTTGTCATATTCACCATGCTTCTACTCATCATGATATATCCCTTTTTTCTGATATATAGTTTGATTTCCTTTGATCTGTAGGATGTTGTGAATCCTTGCCCAATGGAATGCTTATGCTGACAGTTTGTTGCCCTCTCCCTTTCTTTCCCAGTCTTGTTGATACACCTACCCAAACCCATTTAATCCATTTATATTCTGATGGGTACTGGGCTTGCACTTAAAACATTCTAAGTGTGACTCTCAGTGCTAATAAGAGGCTTGATCTTATCCATTTCTCCCTTTAGCTAATTTTCCCCAATTTTCCTTTTATGTTTCATGACAGGGGACATGATTGAGCTATTGCGTGGCCTCTTAGATGAATGTTTAGGTATGTGTTTTTGGTGTCTATCATCACTCCCTATCTCACTTCTTTTGTCACGATACTTATGTTCCATTCCCTTGCTAGAATCTGACTCTTTATCCATTTTCCTCTCTATCCTGTTCATGCTTCGTAATAACTTGATGTTGAAATATTCTTACTATTCCTTGGATTTCCCAAGCCTCTCATTATATGCTTTATAAATTTGAACATATTTATATGGATTATTGATAGTTTCCATCAAATTTATGCTTTCCCCCTTACCTTTGTCATGTCCATTGGATTATATTCTTTCAATACTCGTTCAATCCATTGTCCCTTGATTTCCTCCTCATGGATAGAATACTCGTGTCAATCCATTGTCCCCTGATTTCTTCCTCATGGCTAGAATACTCGTGTCAATCCATTGTCCCCTGATTTCCTCCTCATGTCTAGAAATTCTTTGTGTCTCTTCCCTATCCACCATGATGTTGGTCTCTGTTTCAGTCTATATATTATGAATTCTGCAAAATGCGCAGTTATTAATATTTTTTAGACAAATATATATATATATATATATATATATTATAGGACGAATGTATTAATGTTAAGAAGAGTTAGTAATTTCAATTTTCTATATATATAGCAAATTGAAATTACTAACTCTTCTTAACATTAATACATTCATCCTATAACTGATCTCTGGCCCATCCAGACCTAGTGTTGAAATTGAAGCTCTAATACCACTATGTAACATACCCAACCCATTATCTTCTAAGGGATGGGGTGTCAAAATTTTTCTATTTTTCCAACTAATCATTTCTTCAATTAGTCTTTGTAAATTGGTTCTTATCATTCAGATATTTCTAATGACTGTCACCACACTCAAAACTGAGCTCTAGATCATAAGTTATGGCCCATGGAAGTTTTTGGTTTTTTTAATGGCCAAAAGCCTTTGTACTGCCACATGGAATCCGCATGGCTCCGCGTCACCATTCCCATATGAAGTGGCACTGGCATGTCCAAACATGTCACCCCATAGAATCATCGTGGCTCTAGGCATGGCACTTTCCAGCTCATCCACCGAACCCTTAGATTATCGAGTCCTAGAACCTTAGATAAATTCATTTTACATATCCCTCAAAAGGATGATTCGACCTGAGATTGGCACTCGGGTATGAAGCCCCATCATAAAGCACCACATGTTCACTAGGCACTGGCTAGATGACGTCATTCGTTGTGACATCAGGTTTTTGGATTATCGGGCGTCGACTTCCCAGTCTTCACATCACATGGGATCGTTCTCGATTCGGTATGAGATGGAACCTTTGGCACATGGACCTATCATACCATGAAATATGTCTCTATTCATGGCGTGGCACGTGGCCACCGAGACACCAGACATCAGATTTCCTAGCACATCCGGGTAAAAAAAATCCCCAGTGGTCTAGGGGCCGCTTGACTCCCATTGACTCAGATCAATGGTGGAGGTTTATCCTCCTTAGATCCCACGGTCAGGATCCAACGACGTTACCCCAAGGGTATCCTTCCTCCATCAGACCCACATCCGAATAATCAGTGAATCCCCTATTGTCACGTGGTGAGACATGTGTCACTTATTTTTCCCATTGATCCCTGTCCAATTTGGCCAAAAACACATGACACATGGCATCACCATGGGGTGACACATGACCTTCCTTCGTCGTGAAACATAGATTTATCACTGGGCACCACGTGGATGAACCACTTTGTGACACGTAGCCACAAACACAAGATATCGAGACTTTCCTAGCATGGTGTAACTTTTTATACTCCCAATATCCGACATCCCGATGATTACAAGATGGTTTATTAAATTAATATTGATATTAACAACTCCTGATCTTACACACAAGATATACGGGTGAGATCTCTTGGTTGGTAGATCCGACGATCATCATTTAAAGGTGACAACACAAGGTTTTAGGACCGACTTGACCCCACACACGACACATGGTCGAATTAGCCTTCACCACATAGTGTCCTCGACCACACTGTCTGTCTATGTGGCTTCCATGTCACGCATGAAGTCACCTTCCTGTTCATGATTATACACAATAAAGGGATTTGGAACCCCACATGAGAACCTTTCCCACCGGCCCATGCCAAACACTTTGAGGTTGGGAAAAATTTCGAGGTCTTGGATTAGATTGACCCCGCTTGACCAAGATCAATGGTGGATATCTGGCCATCCCTAATCGATCTACGACCATGAGCACTTCTCAGAACCTCCCAATTAGAGTACCATAACCAGGGCTACTTCAAAAACTCCACCTCTGATGAACGTTAGACCTCAAATATCCTTTTGAAATAAATCTAACAACATATATTTCTTCCCCAACTACTTCCCGATGGATCCAATGGTTGATATCAACCTGGATCCTCGAAAAATCGTCGTACTTGAGGACCTCGATTAACGGTCAAGATATTTTAATCCGCCTACAAGGAATCCAACGTTTGAAAAGGACCCTGAGAAAATGGTATGCTCTGGAGTGCAATGGACTTCGATCAATGGCTAGGATTAACTTGCTGTGCTGAGCTCCATGATTACATTTTCTACTGAGGAAAACATGTTTGTTTTTGAATTTTATTCAGTTCGAAATTGGACTTCAACGAATCTGGTTTTCGCTCTAAGGTTTTTCAAAGATTTTTTAGGCCATCCTTAGCTGGTGGAGTTCATCCAATATTTCTAAGGATTTTTCCATCATCGTGTAGGAGAAAAATGCATCCAATGCGCTTTCCAAGCTTGGACAAGGGCCATTCCAACCCAACAACCGAATTCCACCCAGTTTTCATTTTCCAATAGATAACTATGCTTACGAATAGAGATGGGTAATTACCCCTCTTGACATATATATATATATATATATATATATATATATGCATATTTTCATTTATAAACAATTGGAATGTATATAGAGCATGTAATTTACAGTTTCTAGGTATTGCAGCTACAACACTACAATGCTAGACAAGTCTAAATGCTAAAATGATCAGGATAAATACAGTTGTAAATAAACCCATGGAATAATTACTTGATTACAAATCCTGAATGATTATGATAGAGCGATTACTGAATAAAGTTAAAAATAACAATTATTCATGACAAAAACTCATAAAAATTGCATAGTAATACCCAACACAAGATTTCATACATTTTCATTCAAACAGTAAATTAAACAAGCATATAGTGGACACTTATTTGATGCAAATGAACCACCAACTGCATGTAGACCTCTGAATTTCCTCCCAAACTTAGAATCTGGTACCCACAAACTGACAGTTAGTCACCCTCGAGTTGGGGCTTAAACTCCACTTGTGCAAGGAAATCCTATCCAAGTGAGGTCTCTTAGCAACAAAAATATTTCCAATTCAGGTGCCAAGTTCAACAACGAGTCCGTAGTCTCTAATTTCCCCACATGCTTATCCCACCCAGGAAGTGTGACCCTATGGCTGCTCCACTTGCCTTCCGTGCTTCAACAACACGTCGAACAAGAATATTTATAGTTTTGTAATTGCAACTTGGCACATCTGGGAATCAAATTCCCTGCAATTATCTCATCTGGAGATAATTCACACGGGCGTGACAAACGGACTCTTCATCTTAACTCCCAACAAATCCTCCTTAAGCATTCTCTAGACAACATGGAAATTTAGCAGCAACACTTACAAATATGGTACAAATCATGGAAAACATAACAATCCCTTGGAACAAATGAATGGAATGAGAAAAATGCACCAAGGTTTGTTATTTTGTTTGCATGCTCTTGAAGTGCCACTTGTCACTTCCTCAAGTTTCATTTTAACCACTTGGTGATTTGTTTCCCCTTTCCACTTGGTGATTTGTTTCCCCTTTCCACTTGGTGATTTGTTTCCCCTTGTCACTTCCTCAAGTTTCATTTTAAAAACCACGTCCTTACCTTTTTTCATTTGATAGAAATATTTTATTAGTATTTCCTTGTTTTAAGCCCCATGGTTTAGCCCCTCCTTTCCCATATAGTGGAGTTTAACCCCCCAAACTCTTCTTGTCAGGATGGTCTACATGCAGTTGTTTTTTTCTATTAAATTCAAAGTGAAACTGCATAATACAAAATAGGCTCATTGGCCAAAAGAAGTTCCCGGCTCACCAACTTATGTATATATCTGCAATTACATTTCAATTGGGGTTAGTCCTAGGGGTATAAAAATCATGGCACATAGATGTTGCATCCTCCCAAGTGGCATAACTTGGGATATATAGATCCCATTAGACTTTTACCTGGTCCACTAGATGGCATCTGAGCTATCGAGTGTGATGCTCAAACACACATATTGGTTTTTCCTTCAGAACCCCCTCGTTTGTGACATGAAAATGATTCAATTGTTTCCAATATAGAATGTGAGATGAATCATAAATATAATGCCTCAAATCAGATACATGAAATACATTATGAATACTGTGCAACACTAGTGGCAGAGCAAGGTGATACGCTACAAGTCCAATATTTTCCAAGATGTTAAATTGCCCGACAAATCGAGGGGAAAGTTTGGATCCTTTTCCATATTTTATGGAACTTTTCCTAGGTCTAACTTGTAGAAAGATGTGATTCCCCACTTCATAGCCACGATCCATTCTATGTGTATCAACATAGCTCTTTTGATGATCTTGAGCTTCCTTCAATCTTTGTTTAATCAAGGATATTTGCTCTTCCATTTCTTGAATGATTTTAGGTTCCACCAAGATTCTTATCTTCTAGTGTATCCCAACTTAAGGGAGTTCTGCAAGGCCTACCATAAAATAATTCAAAAGTTTCCATACCAATAGAACTATGGTAGCTGCTATTATAGGAAAAATACAGTAATGGAAGGTATTCTTCCCATTTGGTTTGTTGATCCATAAAATACATGCAAAGCATGCCCTCCAAAACTTGATTCACCCTCTCCATCTAACCATAAGTCTCAAGATGATATTTTGTGCTAAGGCTAATTTGAGTCTGTAGGGTAGCTTCAAAACCAGTCCATAATCTATTGGTAAACATAGAAGCTTTGTCAAAGATGATTTTATTTGGAAAACCATGAAGTCTCACAATCTCTTTGATAAACACCTACATTATCTCATCGGCCTTATAAGTATCCTTCAATGGAATGGAATGAGTCCTTTTAATGAATTTATCCACTACTACAGAGTTGTGTTTTCTAGTAGTGAATGGTAACTCAACTATGAAGTCCATCAATATAACTTCCCATTTAGAATCGACAATGTCATGATGCTATAATAGACCTATAGGAAGATGATGCTCAACCTTTACAAGCTGTCATTCCAAACACTTTGCTACAAAAATAGGCACATCCTTTTTCATGCCCATCCAATAGAAATTTGGTTTCAAATTATCAACACACATTTTATTTACACCTTGATGGGCTGCATATAAAGAACGATGAGCTTCTTAAAATCAACTCATGGATACCTTCTCCTTGTGCTACATATATTATTTCTAGGAATCTTACTAACCCATCATTATCACAAGAATACCCTTGAAACTTGGGTTTCCATGCTTGTTGTCCACAAATATCAACCTCCACTTCTTGACACGATCTATCATTCCTCTGCGTATTGAGAATATGGTCCCTTATGAATACCTTTAAAGGAATTATAGAGTAAATGAGAGGTCTTCGGTCGAATGCATGAACAAACCTATATAGTGTCCCCTTTACATAAGTAATATCAAAATTGTCCTCACTGATAAGTTCTGACCAACGCCTTTGTCTTGCATTTAGATCCTTCTGTGAGAAAATAGTGATCAATTTTCAACTCAAACTTTTGACCCAATGAGTAATGTCTCCATAGTCTTAGGCATGGACTATCACTGCCAACTCCAAGTCATGAGTTTCATAGTCCTTCTCATTGGATTTTAATTTCCTTGAAGCATATACAACCACTCTTCCTTCTTAAGAAATAAAAACACCCAAACCTACCTTGGATACATCTGTACATACAAAAAAATGTCGGTTCATATCAAGTACCTTCAACACTGGTGTTGATGTTAACAACTGCTTAAGCTTAGAAAAATCTTGATCACACTACTTGCACCATACAAATTTCACTCCTTTCTTAATCAAGGAAGTAATTGGATTAGCAATTTGGGAAAATTCTTCCACAATTCTTCTTTAGCATCCAACCATTCCCATGAAACTACACACATGATGCACATTTTTTAGTGTTTTCCATTCATTAATGGATTCAATATTTGAAGGATCCACCACAATGCCTTAACTAGAAATAATATAACCGATATAGTGGATTTCTGATTGAAAAAATGAACATTTCGATAATTTGACATATATCTTGTTCTCTCGCAAATATTGTAAAACTAATCTCAAATGCTCCTCATGCTCCTTATGGATTTTGGAATAGATTAGCATATCATATAGAAATACTTGTACAAACTTGTCCAAGTACTTCCTAAATACTCCATTCATCAAACTCATGAATACACCAGGGGCATTGGTTAACCCAAAAGGGACTATGACAAATTCATAATGCCAAAAGTGAGTCCGAAAATAAGTTTTCAAAATGTCCTTCTCCTTTACTTGTAATTGGTGATATCTAGATCGTAAATCAATCTTAGAAAATACAACATATTTCATTTGATAAAAAATATCATCAATTCGAGGCAAAGGGTATTGGTTTCTATATGTCATTTGGTTCAAATTCTTGTAATCAATGCACAAGCGAAGAGATCCATCTTTATTCTTCACAAAAATTATTGGTGCACCCTAAGGAGAAACACTGGGTCTAATCATGCCCAAATCCAATAATTCCTAAATTTGCACCTATAATTCACGTAGCTTGGGTGTAGTCATGCGGTAAGGAGCCTTGGAAATAGGTTTTGTACTAGGTCTAAGTTCAATAGAAAAATATATTTCTCTCTTTGGTTGTAGTGTTGACAGTTCATTAGGAAAAATATCAGGGAACCCTAAAATAACCATATATGTTTTCAAAGATAATTGATCTTCTTCATTCATAGTTGTAACCACAAACATTTGGCAACCCTTCCTTAAGATACACTTATTTTGATGAGATGAAATGAATCTCAATGACACAGGTCTCTCCTTCCCATGAAGAACCACAAACTATCCTGCATCGTCTAGAAAATGTAGAACCTTGCGTCGACAATCCAGAACAACCCAATGAGATTCAATCCAACCCATTCCTATGATTATATCATAAGACCCAAAATCAGTTACATAAATATTTATAGATGTAGCACATACTCCCAAGTCTACAATACATTATCGAGCCAAGGGTCCCACATTCCGAGTACATCCTGAATCTATTTCAACTTGATCAAAATCTCCTTCCTTCGCTGCTACCAGACCACATCTTGATAAAAAATTAGGTGAAATACAACTTTTAGTGGCACCAAGATCAATCAAAATAGAAATAACAATATTATTCACTTTACCTACAGTCTCAAGCACTAATGACTGGTGTTTATCTTGTCAGTCATGAACAACTGCATGAATTCTATGAGCTCTACCCATATCTACCACTGTTTTTTGAATATGACTAGACGATGCCTTTGACTTCTTCTTAGGGTAGTCATGCTCAAATGCGGTCCACCACAACTCCAAAAACCACCTAAAGGAGAAATTTTTGGTGTCTTGATAGTCCTATAAGGGATTTGTGTTGTGATTTGAAAAGTTCCATGAGAACGAACACCACTTTGTGAAAATTTTTCCTTAGATACCGATTTTATTTGCACCCCTAAAGTATGTCCCCTTGGTGCTTCATGGAAATTAGAAAATGAAGGTTTAGAACTGGTTCCATGAATTTTAACCTGAGAGGGTTTATCATGAAAATGAGGAACAATTTTTTTTTAAATATTTCTAACATCAGTTTATTCAACCTTCCCAATCAATTCTTCTTCAAGAATGATAGCCCTTTGCACTACCTCATGCAAGGTTTTGGGAATAAAAATACGAACCTTGTCCTTTATATGGGGATTCAACCCATAAAGGAACTTGTTAACCTTCAATTCCTTTGTATTCAAAGGTGGAGCATACCTCAACAACCCCATAAATTGAGTCTCATATTCTAACACTGTCTTAGTCACCTGTTTTAAGTCATGAAACTCATTCAATTTTCTTTCCAGATACTCTCCGAAAAGATACTTCTTTCAAAATTTCTCTTCAAACTGATCTCAAGTCACCGAAAACATGCTCGTCCCCAATTGTGGTTCCATAGTTCTCCATCACAACAAGACACTTTCTTTTACCTAGTAGATAACCAACCTATCCTTCTAGTTGCTAGAGTAATTTAGCAAGGCAAAGCACATGTTCATGTTTCCGAACCATTTTTCAGATACCACTCCTTTTTTTGTTCCTTTAAATAATGGTTGCCCTAATTTTTCCAATTCTCTATGAAAATCATCTTCAGGTGGTTGATCATGTCTCACCTTTTTAGCAGAGGTACCACCATAGAAGCATTACCTACAGGTCTATCAAGTAATGATTAAGACATCCTTTGCAAGGATCACATCATATCTCTAACTTCTTTAACTAATATATGATTCGATTCATTACTTGAAGGAGGCAGTGGCAAAGGAGGGGGTGGAATATGCTCCTTTCCTCGCCTAGGCCTCACCATCTTGTACCTATCTACAAAGAATCTCGATCATAATATTATTCTATCAATTACAACTTCTACCCATCATTCTTATAATCCTTTAACAAGTTACAATCGAAAGGTCTGGTGTTGAAACCCACTCCGATAGCATATGTAACAACCCAAAAATAAAACAACACAAGATCTACATACTCTTACAAAACTAAGCTAACTACATTGGACACCTCATGATGGAAAAAATACAATCTAAAGTAAATAAATTAACAAACATTATATATATATATATAATTATTTTTATTTACCTTTTTTTAATTGAAATTCTTTATATAAGAAAGGAGATGCTAATGAAATAAAAAAATAATAAAAAAATAAAACATTAACTTAAATATCCATTTAAAATGAATAAATTGTATTAAAAAATGGAATTGATATATTCTTAAAATATACATAATGCTTTAATATATTATAAACATTAACTTAAGTTTTTATTTATACAAACATTATATAACATCACTGAATGTTTTCAACAATACTCTCTTATATAAATAAGATTTAATCATGTTCTCTTTCCATTTTATAAAATGCTTGAATTAAAATAAGTTATAAACCTTACACCATTTGCTTTTTGGCTTTGCCAAAGGAAATTGCACCAAAACCCATAAAATTGTTTTTAATTTCCTTTTAAAACTA
>ML790089.1:82111-92207 GCA_009831015.1 Picea engelmannii
CAGATGATCAAAGTGATTTTCTTCGGGCTACGGGAGCACTATTCCAAGTGCAATTGAGGATTCATTTACATGCATGTGAAATATCTTATCCCAATTTGGGAATATTAGTATCGACGTTGTTACTAATTCATCTTTCAATGTGTCCAATGCCTCTTAGCATTCTAGGTTCCATGTATACTTCATGTCCTTGCACAATAACTTTTCCAATGGTGTAGTAACCTTTGCATAGTTCCACATGAACCTTCTATAGTACCTTGTGTGTCCCAAAGTTTCATGCAATTCTCTAATAGAAGTGGGTTCCAACATGTCCATTATTTCTACAATATTTTCTTGATAGACGAGCAATCCTTCTTTGCAGACAACATGTCCTAGTAATGTCCCAAATGGTGTATTGACAATATTACCGCCATGGAGTACTTTTTCAAGTTCAATGATATATGTAACTATATGCATCTATCCAACATTAGTTGCAATGCTTTCATTTTCTCCTTGAGTAGGTAGAATACCATCCAATCATCCAATCAGACCTCTAGAAACCTATGCATGGAGTCTTTAAAAGATGCGACCACAATTCCATAAAACATCATCGGTGCATTCTTCAGGCCAAAGGAAATTACTGTGTATGCAAATGAGCTCCATTGTGTCACAAATGTTGTCTTAGCTTGGTCTTGTTCTAAAATTCTCAACTGGTGATATCTTGAGAAACCATCTATGAATGAGTAGGCCTCGTGGCCACCCACGTTGTACAACACCTAATCGGTAAATGATGTCTAAAAAGGGTCATGTACACAAGCTGCATTTAAGACGTGTAGGTCTACACAAATCCCGATGTCACCCATTTTGTTTGATTGTACTACCATTGGGCTAATCCAGTCAGATTCCTCCACAGGGACAATGATCCTTGGATCTAGCATTCTATCCAACTCTCTGTGCACTTTTTCCTTGTACTTTGGGTTCATTGATATGGTCATTTTTTGACCGGTTTGGAATTTGGTTTCAACTAAATCTTCATCTCTCTAAGGGATTGTGCAATCCCCTTCATTTACGAAAAAATCCTTGGAAACAAGTCTTCATATTCTTTCAATAGGTCTACCACTTGTTCCATTGTCTCTTGATCCCAGTAATCTCCAATTATTTCCATTTTAGGTGTTTCTTCCATTTTGATATTATGTTTCTTTGTTTTTAATAGCCATGCATAGTCTTGCATAGTGCTAGTAGAGGCCTTACCTTGAACCATGTGCTCTCCCTTCGTCTCATTGATTTATATTCCGCATGGGTATTCCTCCTATGCATCATCACTATCAACCTTCCAACAATATACTTCTAGTTTTAATTTTTCCATCAACTTGTGGTAAGCGTAGACAAATTTTTGTGTGGTGTCCTTGGGTTTCCTATGGAAGATGAAGTCCTTGATTCTCAAAAATACTTCTCTCCATCCAGGGACTTTAGATGCGAACTTAAAGGTTACAAAAAATTGACTACTTACTTTCTTCCAGTCGTGTGTTTTTCTTCTTGTATCCTTCTGAATGTACCAACTTCTAGGTACCATATCCATAACATGGACAATCTTATGGACCCATTATGTGATACACATATTCTTGGTATTCTAGTGCCTTTGACAGTACTGTATATGTTCCCAAGGATATTTGGTGCCCTTATACTGACTCATCAATTCAAAATATGTCAGGGGTTGGAACCTCAATTTGATACACTCCACCACCTGTGCCCATTTATTTAGCTCTGCATAGTGTGTCACCCACTAGCGTGTAGGTGTTCCTTTAACCACTTCATCCATATCTTGAATTCTTTGGGTCATAGGGACCAACCCCTCCATCTATGCCAAAAATGTATCTACTGGACTTGTTACGTTAAACCTTGGAAGGTCACACAACTTTGAACCAGTCCAAAACTCTGCTTTAGTGAATTGTGTGCATCTTCGGGTTGATACCTCATATATTCTATTCTACCATTTGTCCATAGAATTTTTCGAATATGTGTCATGGAAGTGAACACTTCTCTAGCTCAGTTCGCCATCGACTGTTGGATTCACATAATCTTCTTTGTGCCCCATGATTCTATATATGTTCTCTATGATCAAACTCTGCACATCTTCATCCACAGGCTCATTATATCTGTTACCCTCATTTGGATCCAGAAGCACAATAATGTGCCATAATGTGTAAGTTGTTTGTCTCAAAGGACATCTGCCATTGCTTCAGGTTTAATAATGCATTTTTATCAAATTACCAATCAATACCTAGTAGAGCTAGATAGGGGTATGAATCATCCATGATCTCAATCATCTCAAATTATACTTTGGTCTTTACCCTATCAATGTTCACTTCTACTTGTTCCATCTTTCCAATAGGGTAGATTTTATATTGGTTGGAAAGCCTTAACTTAATTGGGGACCACATTAAGTTTGGTTTACCCATCAACTCCCAAGGTTTCTTCAACAAAATGTTCACATTGTATCCTAGGTCCAACATGACATCATCCATATCATATCTTCCGAGCTCAACTACCATCTTGAATTATCTTCCCGTGTGATTCTGTTTACTCACCCAGAGGACATCCCGTTCTAGTAGCGGGGTAAAAATAGCTATAGTTGTGTTATGGACACAAATATATAAATAAAAAATATAAATGAATAATCAATAAATGAATAATTAATAATTACTAATGAATAGACACCTCATAATAAGGGTCACATCTCTTCATGAAAGGGCACCCCTGTGTGGGTATATATATAGAGCTCATTCTCATTGTAATGAATCATCATATCATATTAAATTATCTATTACTTATCCGTATATGGATTTTAACTTATTGTCCTTTTTACATTGGATATTTATATAGTGAACCAGTTTAGTTCACCACAAGTTGTCTCCTCTCCCCCCATACATGTTTTTAACACGTGGGTTAGTTTCTTTGCAGATTTAGTATTGTGTAACAAATTAAGGCAATAACACGAGAGATCGCTTACTTGGTTTTTTTATTCATCCTAGTGGTAAGTGTTGGGTTTCATTTCTTCTTGAGATATGCATCACATTTCTTTGCGCATGCATTCTTCTTCCATTGACTTATGTTATCCCCATTGTAATTGTTTGTGCCTGTGGGATTCATCCAACGATTTTTGCATTGCATGTTGTAATGCATCACACACACAAGATTCCTCTAATGATTTGTGTGTTTCTTGTTATAACTCATTTTGTGCATGGGATTCCTCCAATGACCTATGGGTTATGCATTGTAACTCTTCACATGCATGCTATTCCTCCAATGATATCTGTGTTCCGTGTTGTAACTCTTCATGTGATCTGTCCTCGTCTAGAGCCCTTTGTGCGTCACACATGAATTGATTATGTTGCGTGGAATCAAACTTGGGAGGTGCCTGCGCTTCTTTTATGATCTTTTCTTCTGCATTATGATCTAAACTTTCTCCTCATTTTAGGTCCATTCCCATTTGGATGCCTCCTCGAGTGACTTCCTGCACATCAAATTATTCTTTTGGATGTTGACCTTCATGCGAATCCATAGTTACCATATTGCAGGTCCCCTTATTCTCTTCCCATTTTTCCAACAAGTTTGGGAAATATTCCATGATATGATCTGCATTGTGGAAACATCCGCTTAGTGCATGCAGATTGGTACAAAATCACAACAAGTGGCCTATTTCGCCATAGTTAAAGAATATAGGTGGCATTCCTCCACCACCAATATATCCTCTTCCTCCTCCATACCCTCCTCTCTGGCATCCTTGGTATCCTCTTCTATCAAAGCCTCGATGATCTCCACCCTTTTGTTCTTTCTGGACCCATAGAGCATCTGCAATGTGCTCTTGTATCAGTTGTAGTCACCAACAACTATTCATGTTATGACCCATGGATTTGAAAAACTTGCAAATAAGAGTTTATGTATTCTTCTGATACTTCTGCAGTGTCGGTAAACAAGGAGGTATATGGCCCCATTTACTACAAATATCACACCATTTGGTTTATGGTCGTATAAGGAATGGATTTGGCACACCCATCACTGTGTAATTTTATAGCATGGGGCACTCATTTCAATCGTGAATTTAGGTGCGACATGTAGTACATGACATTCTATCGTTCACCCCAAAAGAAGATTGTATGCCAAAGTTACGCCCCTAGGAAGTTGATACACCAAACTACCCAAAACGAGGTCCACAAAACTGTTGGATTTTCATATTCTGGGGTTAGGGTTTTGGATTTTATTTATGATAAAAAGGCCTTTGGAGCCTCATTGTAAAACAATCTTCTTGTGAATGTGCATAGCGGACACATCTCTTCTCAGAGATAAGATGCCACCATTCTAGCGAGTCTTTCACACTGTATCTTTACAGTCTTTGTACATTTTTGCTCATTAATAGAAAATTGTGTATTATTGTATCTTTGTGTTTATGGTTGCATCTATGATACATTTATGTTATATTATTGGATATCCGAGATATCTTTGTACATTTCTTTATTATATCTCCGCTCTCATTTCGTGCTGAAAATAATCCGGATCGGTGGTATCAGAGCAGGCTGCTCTTGATCGTTTTTCAGTGCATGTCCCCTACGAGGTCCGAGTATAGCAAGTTGGGTCTCGATATTGTCTCTCTTGAAGACAATCTCTCTCACACTTCCAATAAACCCTCCATGGTAGAAGAAAAGAAAAACGACAGAGCAGATGATTCTATTAATCTATTGCTTTAGCAAGCTCTCACACGACAGAGGAACGAAATGATGGAGAATTTTGGCCACATCCTTCAACGCTTGCCGATAAAAACATGTGTGTCTTCATCAAGAGGGAAATTCAGAAGTACCTCTCCTTTCAAGGTACAAGTTAATTGTGATATTCCCATATTTGAAGGACAAATAAATGTGGATGCCTTAGAAAAATGGTTAAATCTGCTAGAAGGTTATTTCTCTGTTCATAATTTCTCTGAGAGGGAAAATATCACCTTCGCACTCCTTAAGGCTCTTCCCCATGTCAAAAATTGGTGGGAAACTTACTTGGAGACAAGTTCCATAGAGGATTCTGGAATATATGGGGTCGATCCCACTTGGGAGTTTTTTTTGGATGCGGTAAAGGAACAATATTACCCTGTTGGAAACTATGAGGAGCAGTACATGAAATGGACCATACTACGGAAAGAAAGGGGCCAAGCAGTTCTGAAGTTCACCAATACCTTCCATACCTTGGGCACCAAGCTGGGTATCAAACACTCTGAACGAAATTTGGTTCTAAAATACCGTGGGGCTCTACACAGATACATCCAAACTGAAATGGATTTTTTGGACATCTCATCACTCGATTTTTCTTATCGATATGTTGTTAAAATCGAGCAGAATTTTAAGCACCAAAACAAACGGGAGTTTGGGTCTGCAAATCCACAAAAACCAAAGTAAGATAAATATGGCCCTAACAAACAACATCCCGAAAACCAATTCAAGCCACAGGAAAATAAGGGTCACGTAAAGACGAAGGACACTGGAAAATGGTGTGATTTCCACAAAATCCCCTGGCACAACACCGATGAATGTCACTCAAAATAGTCATTGGTGGACGAGATAAAAGACAAGGACCTGAACCCCGATTCATAATTTGATTATGAAAATATTGATAGAAGACAGATCATCGATGCAGACCCCACTACTATTATTGCGACCACAACAATTCAACCAGAAGAACCAATAGATTATGAAGAGAGATGTGGTTGAATGGGACCTTGTTGCATTTTATTGTTGATAGCGGAATCCAGAAGAACCTCATCTCAACAGAGGTCGTCAAATAGTTGGGATTGTCAACAACAACACACCTGCAACCATAAAACATCGGGTGGCTTCGCCAGGGACGAGATATTCGTGTCAGCCAACAATTTCGATTGTCATACGACATCCATCCCTTCAAGGATGAGTTATTATGTGATGTTTCCCCCCTGGATGTTTGTGATGTTCTCATGGGCCAGCCATATATGTGGAAGAAAAATGCTATTTATGAGTCTCGACCCCATAGTGTCATTGTTACTCTGGGGGGTCATCTCTACAGGATACCAGAGGTAATTCTGACTATTGTCCCACCTAAACAGTGTCTCAAGGTAGTATCTCAAACTACAAAATTCAACTTCTTCACAGTCTATTCAAAGCATGAACATAAGAACACCACTGCAACCTCAGTCCAAGCACCTTCTATCCAACAAAAGAAGGTTGACAAGATTGCAACAAAGTGTAAATATTCCTTCTGCACATAGGAATCTCATGTAGCCAGACTGGTTAAAAAGGTCCAACCCTTCTAGACACATGTTCATGACAACCTTCAACAAGCCAAGCAACACAACTTCTCCAACAAGGAAAGCAAATCATTAAGATGCAGATTCAACAAATGCTTTTCTCTCTCCCCCATACACTCAAAGTAATGGATACCATTGCTTCCTAAGGAGGGAGTATTTATTTAGGTGGATATTTGTTTCCACCCACCTTTTCCAACTGGTTCAAAATAATTTTCTGTCAATTTTGGTAATTTACTATTTTTAGCAATTTTTAACTTCCGGGGCCATTTTGAGGGCCTAAAAGAAGGTTTTTCGGGATAGAAATTCTCAATGATAGTCATAGGCTCTTATTGATCCTCCAAAATTAATCTCCTCAATGATACCTTTCCAACGAGCTATTGTGCGCCCCAAATGAAGATCGTATGCCAAAGTTATGCCCTTGAGAAGTTCATACACCAAACTACCCAAAACGAGGTCCACAAAACTGTTGGTTTTTCATCTTCCGGGGTTAGGGTTTTGGATTTTATTTATGATAAAAATTCCTTTGGAGCCTCATTGTAAAATAATCTTCTTGAAAATGCGGGTAGCGGACACATCTCTTCTCAGAGATAAGCTGCCACCATTCTAGCGAGTCTTTCACTTTGCATCTTTACAATCTTAGTACATTTTTGCTCATTAATAGAAAATTGTGTATTATTGTATCTCTGTGTTTATGGTTTCATCTCTGATACATTTATGTTATATTATTGGATATCTGAGATATCTTTGTACATTGATTTATTATATCTCTTCTCTCATTTCGTGTCGAAAATAATCTGGATCATTAACCCCTTCTCTAAAAACAACTTCTTGGTCCACAAAGGAATATCTTCCAACAATATCCTTATAGGGATGATGAAAAACGTCTTTTCTGAAGTGGATTTGCTGCACTCAATAGAAAAATCAATGATATACTTTTCCTTAACTTGGTTGAACCAAAATTTGACTACTCTGGCCCACTTATTGTCCATAGATTTTATCCTATTGACAATATTTTGGTCCCACACTAGTGATTCTTGGGATCCCTACGTAGATTTAATCTCTGTCTGCATTTTTATCCATTCATGCAATAAAAAAGAAAACTCAACAAAGAAAGTTTCATGTAAATTGGTATAGATGTACCTTTGTTTCCACATCTTGAGGTTGATTTACATATTTTTGGTCTCTCATTGTGTGAACCGATCCTCCTTCTCATATACCCAGTCTTGTATCTCCTCCCTTGAGGGTTTCCACCTCATTGGTTTCCTTCAACATATAGTACAAAAACTTTAGGTCCCAACAATGAAACCATTTGGGCTTTAGTCATGCAGATATGAGTATGAATTGTTTTTGTTTCTGAGGCATCTTGGAGGCGCGTCCACAATTTTAAGTTCTAGTTGACTATCCTTGATAATTCTGCTATGTGTGTGTGTACTTGTTGTAGTAATCTGCTATAGCAAGTTGTTTTTGCAACCCCCTTCATCTGTGCAGGGGGCGTGCTTTAACTTGACCTGAATTTCTAAGTTTTGTTGCTTTAGGTAGTGGATGTGTTCTAGGATGTTGCTTACAAATTGATTTAGCAGGTACCTTTACCAAGCCATTTGGAAGCCCTCAACACAACATTTTACGGCAACGACGACCCCCATTGAGAACCCATCCTTGTAGAACTTGGAAAACATTTTTTAAGCAAGTATTTGCATGGAAAATCAAACTCTGGGGTCATTTATTTATGTCATCACCACTCCTCTTGTTCCCCTGCATGTACTATACTTAGAATACATGTCCTTAGCTGTTGCATCTTTATCCATTATACCTACGAATGGATCATATCCTTCTCTAGGGAGGCACATAACTAGGTATATTGTGTCAAATTCGATTGGATATGGCTTGTCAATTCAAAGGGACCCCCCACACAACTGGGTGAATAATATTCAAACAAACAGGTTGATGGACTAGCTATGCTCAAAGTGTAGGAAATTCAACAAAGACATTATCCTTGAATACTTGAAGGGATTTTCCCATTCCTTGGTGACTGATCTCTGGATTCCATCTAAATGTGTAGAGAGCTATGCATATGCATTGAACTATAGTTCTGGGAAATGTGCTTTGTCTTGTATGTTATAGTTGACATATTTGAGTTTCAAAATCATTCCATACATATATCCTTGGATACTTACATTAGTTGGTATGTCAGGCTTGGGAATTGAATAGTATTTGGATTCCCGCACTTCTTACATGCATGGGGTTTACTCCTTGAATCCATTGTCTCTCTAGATTGCTTATATTGGTTGGTATATGGTGTGGCCTCACTCATCTTGGAAGCAATGTTTCAATATTTCTGCAGAAGTCGTGATTTGAAAATTCCCCTTTCAATGAAATTCTAGCTTGGGGTTGTTCAAACTGTAACGTTTTCAATGTCTTGGTTGCTCGACGTTCTTCTCTTAGCTTGATACTCAACTCAGTTTGGGAAATTAGTGGGCATGGGTAGCATGTGTGATGTTAAATACTCATCAGGTAACTCCCTCCCACGATACTCGACCGTTGAGTGAGATATTGAGGTCTATGCCATTGTTAATGCTGACATGTAGTGATTTCCACTGTCACAATTGTTTTGTGCATGGGGAATTATTTCCATAATTAATTTTAGTTTCCCATGATATCATCGCTTGTGCGAGCACTAATGGAATTTATCTCCACCAACGTATTGGCTTGCATTCGGGTGGCCAACTGTCACTTCCATATTTTCCATCCTTTGGGTTGTACATGGACATTTAAGCCTTAATCTCTTTCAAATATACCAAATCCACTATGGGGTACAACCTATCCCATCCTTCTTTATTTTGGTAACATACTTACTTTTCCCATTTATTATCTCTATCCAACCCTAAGTCCTATCCTACTCTTGTGTAGTGCATGTCCACTACAAACTCTCATTCCACGCACATATGTTATTGTAGTGCATTTGACCCTGAGGGGTCATGACACTTCTTCAGTCAGATTTTGTTGATGAACTCCTCCCTGGGTTTTCCGTCAATTCGTGCTACCACACTAGATGGACCAATGGAAAATCCATGGAACAATTTCACTCTTTGAATTCATGGTTAATTCAGTGGTCTAGAGAGTGCTAACAGTATCGGGAACATGGAATCCCCTCTCGACATGATATTCTTTGGTACCTTGTGGGAATTCGTTACCACCTGTGTCCCTGATCAAGATATTGATATTTCTCCTAACTCTGAGCCAACCCAACACACTACTTTAGTGATGCATGCACATCTCTAGGTTGATACCTCATATAGTTTATTTTGCCATCTGTTGATATCATCTTTTGAATCTGTGTCATAGGAGAGAACACTTCTCCATCTTAGTTCACCATCCGATATTATATTCAAATAATATTCTTTGCACCTTGTGGATTCATATATGTTCTCTATGATCAAAATATGCACATCTTCATCCACGGGCTCATTATATTTGTCACCCTCATTTATATCCAATGATGTAATAACACACAAGGTGTCTATCTCAAAGGACATATGCCACTTCTTCAAGTTTAACATGGTGGTTGATACCACATCAAGGGGTGGCCAATACACAAATTCTTAGTCAATACCAAGTAGTGATAGACATGGATCTGAACAATCCATGATCTCAATCACCTCAAAGTCTAATTTGGTCTTTACCACTTCAATGTTCACTTATACTTGTTCCAACCTTCCAATAGGGTAGATTTTATATTGGTTGGAAAGCCTTAGCTGAATTTTGGACCACACTAAGTTTGATTCACCCATCAACTCCCAA
>ML790089.1:92257-114377 GCA_009831015.1 Picea engelmannii
TTCTTATGATCCAAATTAGATCATTATATTATTTTTCATTTATCTCGATGCTTTCAGAGTGGAAAAATTTGGAGGAATCATATTGCAGGGTCATTTTAATGGTAGGTCCCAGTTTGGAAAATTGGGGTTTGAAACCTTCTAGAGCCATTTTGAAGCATCAAACAACATTTTTGGGGGTCGGAAATTTCGCAGCAATAGTGAGGACACCGTGACACTATTCCAAACATTTGACACCTTTTCAATGGTGCAAAAGTTGCATCAATCAGAGCTCGTTTTCAAATGTTATGCCTCCAATTTAACCTATCATGTTGACCACTATGGTACTAGAGGATGCCATGTTAACCTTTTTTACTCATCCATATGAGGCTATCCACATGAGGAATTTCAAGAAGATTCTATAAGGTCAAAATTGTTATCACAATTGAAGGTTGAGGAAGTCAAAATCCTAAACCTAGATTACTATTGGGCTATGTTAAATACCAGGCCGCTAGGAGGATAAGGGGTTCCATTCTATGCTATTGTATTTTGTTCCATAACAGAGCAAAAAAATTGGGAGCCAAAAATTAGAGAGCATAAAAAAGGGGATTAATGTTATGTATAAGCATAATAGGCTACAAGTATCATGTAACTCCATAGAGAGTGCCTTCTCCTTTGTAATTGCATTATTTCCATACCAGAGAAAAGAGAGTAGAGAAACCTCACCTTCTAGCTAGTTTTTCTCTTGTAAGGGTTTCCCAGAGAAAATATTTGTGTTATTTTTTGGATGGTGTGATTGTATTTTACTATTCTCTATTTTCCACAGTTTATCTATTTCATGCACAAGTAGAAAATAAATAACTAAAGATACTGGAATCTAAAGGAATTTAACCTTCATAGTGTAGATTTCATTTTTATTTATCAGATCTGTTGCGACGAACTGTTCTAGTGGAATATCCATGACATTTTATAGATCATTTGATACTTCTACAATGTTGGGAAATGAGGAGGTATATGGCCCCATTTCCTGCAAATCTCACACCATTTGGTATGTGTTACTGTTGGGAAGGGTTTAGTGCACTTATCACTACATAATTTCCGAGCATGGGGCACTCATTTCTATGGTGACCTTTGGTGCGATAAATAGTACACTAGACATTCTTACGCACTACCTTGGCCTTAGCCATATATTGTAGCTACATGGTGAGGTTTCCAAGTTGGGATTGTACTTGTTCCATCCCTGTCGAAGTCTCATCACCTCCTGGTGTAGCTTCTAGGTGCATTGCAATTTCGATGGCCTTCGCTTGGCTCATAGTCTTTTTTTGGGTGAGGGTAACTCGAATATAAGGAATGAGTACAAAAATAAACCATACTCTTTGTTGAACATATTGGAATTGAGATGTAAGCCTATCCAATAAAATATTGAACCATCGACCATAATCCCACACGGTTTCACCAACGATTTGCTTGCTCTCTATGACTTCCTTGATGCATTGCGATTCTGAATCTCTTTGACTCTCCTTGATGCATTACGATTTTCTTTCTCTCTTTGAATATCTTTATGCCTAGTAAGGACCTTGTATGTCAATTTAATTGCTTAAATTGATGTACATTAAATTATCAATTCGGATGCTCATAATCTTATGAGGTGTTGGAAAAATATATGCGGGACTAGATAAGGAAACTCTAAGCTATCATTAATACATTAAAAAAACACTCTATTTGAAAATTCATTTCCAGAAATCGAAATAAAGTGTATGGGTATGCTTTGTTCTTTAACCAATTGATGACACCCTTTTTGTTTAGATGTTGAATGATCCAATTAAATTACTCATTAAATTAATTAATTCCTATAGCATTATCAAACTAAAATATAAAATAAATTGAAATTGCAATGTTAAGCTTAAACCCAATGAATATTGTGGTCGTAGATTCAAGTCTTGTAACTTCTAAGTTTCTTGAGATTCATGTGTTAACAACACCAAGACTGTTGGCAACAAAAAAAAATGCGCACTACCAGAATTATGTGTTCACACTTGCTACAAATTGAAAGCATCAATGAATGTGAGTGAAGACAAGAATAAATTGCATCTATAAACAATTGAAAGTAGAGATAGAACTTTAAATATTGATTTCAAAGATACGAATTGAAATAATAACAAGCTTTAAATACACAAATAAACTTGCAAAATGAAAACACTAACTACACCGATAAAAACATAAATAAATGCACAAGGTATACTGAAGAGAGAGAGCTCTGCCTCTTCTATCACACTCAACAACAAGACTACAACGTGCTACTGGATATCAATAGAAAAAAATCCCTTTATTTCAGCATCCAAATGGGAAATCATAGAGAATTTTTTACAATCCTTATGCAACAAGGGTTCCAGCCAAAATAATAATCATCCAATCCAACCAACGATGTTTTACAATGCTAGTGTCTCTCCTATTTATGATTACATCCTTCAAACTATAGAGAGAAAATGTTATAACCAAATACTCATCCACTCAATAAGAAGATCACGACACTATCACATTGTTTGGAATTTTACTGAGTTAACACAAGAACGATTGCGTCTTGTTGCCTCGATGACGAAGAAGGGGCATCAGTTTTCCTGCAGAATCGTCATGAGAGATGTGGGCATCTAACTTGGGCGTCTGTTCCACAAAATTAGATTGATTTGAGGAAAACAAGGTAGGTTGATCGTGGCTTTGACCAGAGCTCAACGCCTTGTTGGATGGATGTTGGGTGTATTTGAGTAAAATGAAAGATGGACAACGTCACTTACAAAAAAACCTATATGATACAATCTACCCTCAGGAGGTGAAACCATCCAGAACATGGAAACACTACCGGATTTATGAAGATTCCTTCTACTATAATTCTTAAGGTGTTCACTATCGAAATTTTGAATGTGATTGCTACCAGAATACTGAAAAGTGCCACAAGAACAACAAGACTTTTGCAAATAGTTAGGGAATTACAAGATCTAATCTAGGCAACCATCAAAACATGGGAAACTGATAAAATCATGATCATATACCTCATGAATCTTGGATAAAGTGGAAATGAACAATATGGGTGATATATGGTGATATAAATGATAATTGCAAAAATGGATAAAAATAAATTGAATATAATAAGTGAAATGGTCATCGAAAAATGTGTCGAAACCAAGGCCCAACATCCCCAGTGCCACAAGAACAACACGAATTTTGCAAATGGTTAGGGTATTACAAGATCTAATCTAGGAAACCATCAAAACATGGGAGAATGATAAAATCATGATCATATACCTCATGAATCTTGTATAAAGTGGAAATGAAAAATATGGGTGATATATGGTGATATAAATGATAATTGAAAAAAAGGATAAAGGATAAATTGAATATAATAAGTGAAATGGTCATTGAAAAATGTGTCGAAACCAAGGCCCAACATTCCCCACACAATAAATTCTTTCCATGTCCTCATGCAACAAAGAGAAAGATATGAATGAACGTTGTTCAGATCATAATGTGTAGTCTGTGTTTCCCTGTGTGACATGGTGGCTTCTTTCCTTCTTTTCAGAAGACTTCTCTTTTTCAATATTTTTTTTTTTTACTAAGACAAGGAGGAATAGGACTTAAGGTTCTAACAAGATTAGATTGTAGTTAATAATATTTTTATTTTGTTCTACATGATGTATACAAAAAAATGGAAATAGGAATGATCCTTTTGTTATGGAATCCAACATACAATATAAGACTTGAGTGGAAAAATGTATGTCTTACCCTGAAGTTCCAAAAATTTTAACGATGCCAAAGGGAAAAAGGGAAATTATGGAAAAATAATCAAGGGAGGTTATGTGGAATGTGAAAGGGATAAGGAAGTGAGGTGTGAAGGGAAAAAAATTCAAGAGTTCAATGTGCATGAATTCCCAAGTTAGATGATTGCATAGAAATAGAGATTGCTTACCCAACTACCTTTGTGGATACATGGTGATATGAGAGAGACACACACTAAATCTCTGACTGCATGATATAAAATAAATCCATTGAATATCAATTGAAGGAACTTGGACTATTAAACTGAGAATTCGTGTAGAAAATAGTGAATTTGCTACCGGAAATATGAAAACAATAATATGCTACGGGAAAGATTGTATACCCTTTGTGGATGTCTAAAATAAGGATGATGATGATAAATTTTGAACTTCTAAGAGGAGGGATTGATCCCATGAAGAATGTAAATGCATTGGGAAAAATGGACTTTTGTATGGATGAATAAATAGAGGCAACCGTCTCAATCTTTATAACGAGATAGTCTTCTGCAAGGCTGGAAAAATATCTATTGCAACTTCACATAGACTTTCTCTTTTTGAAACAAGTTTCCCTACTGAATCCAACATTCAATATGCCCCTTTTGTTTGTAAAAAAAAAAAAAATGTTGCCAAAATTGTACATAAGATGAAACCATAGAGTCTTCAAAATTATGGTACATTTTTTGTCATGTGAATGAATGTGCCGAAGTCGAACATGAGAAAAATTTGTTGGATTACCGACTATTGATGTATGTCGTTAACCAATGTGAGACAACCCACCATTTATGACAATGAGTTTCAAGGTACCATAGTAAAATTTGATAGGTACGAATGAATGAGATGAAGTCGAGTCACCTACAAAGTCTGACAATCAGGAGACATTGGTGCAGTTCCAGTGTTGCCAGCGAGGAAACCTTCCATTAGAGCATGCAACTTCCAAGGTACTATTAAAATATCCAGTCTTGAACCCAGATAATGTGTCAAAGTCGATGGGAAAAGACTTGTTAGAAGGAGGTCCTTAATGAATCCCACATCATTTAACATAAGCATAAAACAAAATTATTTTGAAGAACCATAATTTGAAAACTGAATTGACAACATGATGCAGAAATGTGAACTGTACCCATCGAAAATCCGATTTTCATACAAAATTCATGCATGGCTGCGCAAAAGGATTGGTTTTCACAACTAGGCTTATTTTTATCTTTACTTTTTTTTCTTTTTGTTATATTAAGGAAAATGGAAGAAGGAATCAAGAAGAAGAGGTAGGAGTGGGAAGGTTTCCCTCCTCACTTACCACTTCCATCTCATTTTTCTGAAGTACATTTGCAATAAACTCATATTTGGACATTAGTTTGTGATACAATCTCAATCTGTGACCATTCGCTAAAAATGAGACCTGATCTTCATCAATTGTCCTAATCCAGACTGATCCATTCTCAAAAACCATTTCCATTTCATAAGGCCCCAACCAATGGGTGGAAACCTTTCCGTTAAAATTTTTAAACTTGGAATAGAAAATGAGAGCCCAATCACTTAATTTGAACAACTTATGTCTGATGAATTTATCATGCCATATCTTTCTTTGTTGATGACCAAGGGTGGTTTTTGTATTGCATCCTGTCTGATCTCATCTAATTCATTGAGTTGTAATATCCTTTGTTTCTATGCATCTAAAAATTTCATTCCCAAATAAGTTTTTGTCTTGAAAGTTTTGATTTGAAACTATATGGGGAGAAGGATTTACTTTTCATAAACCGACTGATAGGGTGTGAATCTAGTATCTTTCCTCCAAATAGTTCTATAATCCCACAATGCTTCAGGTAGTCGATCTACCCAATCTCTAAGATGAATCTGAACAATCTTTATCAAAATGGATTCTAGGACTTTATTGGTGGATTCTACCTATCCATTAGCTTGTGGAAGGTACATATAAGAAGTCTTGTTCTTAATTTGGTACTGTTGAGTGATAGATTGGATGATATTCGATGTGAATTGCGTCCCTTGATCCGTGACAATTTCTCTAGGTACACCAATCTAGTGAAAATATCCTCATAAATAAAATATGCAACTGACTTTTCATTAGATTTAAATAAATTTTTGGCTTCTACCCACTTAGTAACGTAATCAATGCATACAAGAATGTACCTTTTTTTTCTCGACATGGGATTGATAGGCCCAACAAAGTCCATAGCTCACTTTTCAAACGCTTTGATAAGTACTTGAAGATGCAATGGAATCTCATTGGAATGAACTGGTCATCCCATTCTCTGACAATTGTCACAACTCTTCACGTACTTCTTGGCATCCTTGAAAAGGGTGGCCCAATAGTACCCTAAATACAATACCTTATAAGTTGTCCTTTTGTCGGCGAAGTTCCCCCCACACGAATCATCATGGCATGCCTTTAAAATATCAAACATTTCATCTTGATGGAAACACCTTTGGATGATGAGATATGGTCCAGTGCAGAAAATAACACCACCAACCTATGAGTAGGTAGCACTTAACCCAAAAATATCGTGTTTCTCCCCAGATGACAAGTGTTGTGGTAACCTTCCAATAGCCAAATAGTTGGAAACATATGAAAACCACAAAGAGTGAGTGGATACAACAAATAAATGTTTGTCTGGAAATATATCATCTACAAGAGTAATTTCACCTTCATTATGTATTCTAGAAAGGAAATATGCAGCTCAATTTTCCTTACCAGGTCGATATTCAATGGTGATATTGAATTCCTGCAACAACAAGAGCCATCTAGTAATCCTACCATTAGGATTGTTTGGTTCATTAAGTAGTGAATGGTAGAGTGATCAGTGTGAATGAATACTTTGTAACCAATAATATAATGCCTAAACTTGTTTATCGCATGAAAAACTACTAGAAACCCTTTTTCAGTGACAACATAATTAAGTTCAACAAGTGTGAGGTTCTTACTAACAAATTAGATGGCATAATGGGACTGGTTTTATTTTTTCCCTAAGACATCTCCAAGAGAGGTATCATAGGAATCCATGGAGATGTGAAATGGAAGAGACCAATTTGGTCCCCTCATGACAAGTGCAATAGAAATATTTTCTTTTAAAGTTTCAAATGCATGTTGACAATGATTATTCCAAGAAATTCAACATATTTAGAAAGTAACTTAAATAATGGTATAACAATATTTGTGAAATTATTTATAAACCTTCTATAATAACCAACAAGTCCAAGAAAACTTCTTACCTCTTTCGAAGTGTTGGGCACTAGGAGCTTTGAAAGCACTTCTATTTTTGTCGGATCTACCTCAATCCATGCAAAAGAGAAAACATGTCCAAGAACAACACCTTTGGTTAGCAACATGCGAAATTTTTCACGACTTAAATAAAGGTTGGTTGCTTGGTATCAGATTAAGACTTTTCTAAGGTTTTCTAATGCTCCCTCAAATGAGTCACTGTAGAAAGTAAATTCATCCATATACACCTCAATGCAGTCATGGATTAAGTCTGAAAATATTCCTAGCAATGCTCTCTGGAATGTGACTGGAGCATTACATAATCCGAAGGGTAACACTTGATAAGTTAATTTACCCCATAGACATGTGAATGTAATTTTTTATTTGTCCTCTAGTGCAATTTGTATTTGGTTATAGCCACTAAAACTATACAGAAATGAAAGATACTTCTTTCTCTCTAGGGTGTTTAGAATTTGGTTGATGAAAGGAAGAGAGGAATAGTCCTTCATGGTGGATTTGTTCAGCTCTCGGTAGTCCACACAAATTCTCCATTTATCGTTATTTCTGGGGACCAATATGAGAGGTGATACCCATCTATTGTCGGAAATTGGATAGATAAAATCAACATCAAGAGGTTTTTGCAATTCATCTTTAACTACTTCTTTAAGGGATGGGTTCATGCACCTCTAGGGCTGTCTAATAGGATGAGCATCACTCTAAGTATAAATATGATGAGATAAAGTGTCATGGTGTATACCTTTCATATCATGGTAGTCCCATGTGAAATATGTTGTTTCTCTTGTAAAACTTGGATTAATTAAATCCCGCTGAGATTCAGTAAGATGAGAATTTATGTGCAAAGAGTTACCTTGGTCGATATCAACAGGCATGTTGTAGCATTATTTTTTCTGCATGGTGGCTTCTACAATATTTCACAATGAGTACAAGACTGATAGATCACTAGTTTCATGTACATCAGTTTCAAAAAATGATCTAATGGAAGAGAACACAAATAAGAATTTTGTGTAAAATCTAAATTGCAGAGAAAAGTGTTGATTCAGTTTTCCTCTGTATCTCCTTTAAATTTCATTACTTGACCTACTACAAAGATTGGTTGTACAAATTTATCATCATTGTCTCCATTATCATAACACATAATATTTTCCAACTTAGTGAGAGGTTTTGTAGGTGGGTATAAGGTCACTTGTTTCACTGAATCCCCATGTGAAATAAACATGTTTCTGGATCTTCAACCTATAAAATAATTTGTGGTAGAAAGCCATGGCCTACAAAGGATTACGAGATGTCATCCAAAAGGATATTTTGGTTGTAATACCATGAAATATATGGGGTAATCCCATGAATCCAGAGAGACAATAACATCATCTAATACTCCCTCTGGTTTTATGTTGGATCTATCAGCTAGCTCAAGGATGGTGGAAGTTAGACGAAGGTTAGGGAAATTAAATTGCTCCATGGTTGTTATGGTCTTAATGTTAGTGAATAATCCAAGGTCAATTAGAGTGTTCAGAACATAGATCCCATTAATATACACATAAATTATGGGGCTACCAAGATCTACATATTTACCTACAAAGAAGCGATCTACCAATTTATTTAGGCTTAACCTCTCTAGATAGGAAGGTTCTTTAGAGGAAGGGGGATTCTCTGAATAAGTATTTGTTTGCTTATTTATAGCAAGAGTATCATCAATGGTTGTCTGATTTGGATTTTCCTCCTCTGATTATTCTTCAATTATGATAGGGGGTTGTTTTTGGAGCACTTTTCCTAATCACAAGTGGATATCCTGCAATCCTACTGACCATATAGGTGGGAAAAGGTTGTAGCTCGATGCCAAATACATGATGAGATACATTGTTGTTGGGATTAGGAACATGATTCATAGGGAGTTGTGTAGGCCTAGGAGGTTGGTTGGATGGAAGTTTCAATTGTTGGGGTCGCACAATCTATAATGGAGCTTGTGTTGGATAAGGCTATGAAGGAAATTGTGAGTATTGTTGAGTTTGTATGGGATAGGAATAGGCATGCGTATTCCCATAGTTGGGTCCTCTCCATCCTTTCTATCAAGGATGGTTTTCCTGTTGGGGCCATACTTTCCATGGCATTGTGGGATTCCAAGGTGAATATTGTTTTCTAGAGTAACATGAAGAATTTGAAAATGTAGGATCTAATGACATACCTAGTGGAGTAGGATTCCATGGCCTCTTTGGTACCAAGGTACAAAGTTGTTATGTTGTCTCATTCCCTCCTTGGTATATTTATTTTATTCTCAGTAAAGAAGGACAATGTTCTCTTGAGTGTTCACATGTACAAATAACACATATATCGATATTATTCAAGGGGAACTCTTTTAATGGGTGTATTTTCCTACACCTAGGGAAAAATATAGGCAAGGTTGCATTTTGTTCCTCTTGCTTATTCTTAATTTGAAAAGAACCAAGTTGCAATTTAAGGGTGCCAAGAATATCGGTCTTGAAATATTCCAATAAATTTCTTAACTTTTCCTTAGTTACATCACTACTTGATGCAGATTTAGAAATTTTAGAAAAAGAATCATGAGATCCCTTCCCAAATCTTGCTTGGCTTCACGAGTACTTCTTGCAAATTTTAGAGATTTTCTGAAAAGATAATTTAGAAATATCACCAGACCCCATAAAATTAAGTACATTCATCAAGTAATCTAAAATACCTCTTAAGAAGATGGTCCTAATAGTTTTCATATTCAGTTTGTTCTATTTGGACCTTTAAATATTATACAAGAATATCTCGATGTAATCCTCTAAGTTGTCATCTTATTTTTGTGTCATCCTAAAATGTCTTCCCTTAGGTCTCTAGCCTTGCAGTACTCTTGGTATTTTCTAACAAAATTAGTTCTCATCTCATCCCAAGTTTTGATAGTATTCCCTCCCAGCCGCATAAATCAACGCAAGGATGAGTCTTTGAGGGAGACAGGATGATTTTAATTTCTGAGCATCATTACAATAATCATAAATTTTGCAGAAAATATCAAATTCAAAAATAAATGCATAAAGGTATTTGGTCACCATACCATGGAAGTGGGGAAACACAGATGGATGAATGTTTTTCATTTGTACATTTTTTGCAGGGTCCACTATGGGTAACCCAAAGGTCACCTCTCCTTCTACATTACCTTCATCATTTGCGTTCATGTGGACTTATCCTTCTTCTTCTTGGCGTGTTTTTACCCCAACCCCAAAATAGATTGTACTTTGTTCTCAATGGAGACTCTAGCTCTCATATTGGATTGATCTCTTCTCCTTCTAGCTTATTTTTGGTGTCTCCAATTAGCATTTCCTGAGATTTAGGATCTGCAAGAATGTGTTATGAAGTTGCACTTGGTGTAGATCCTTGTCCTTCAAGGTTATCCATGACTGATTTTTCTTTAGGTTCTAGTGGAGCCACTAGTATTCTTCCTATGTGCCTACCTATTGTATATTTCCTTTCTAGTAGGTTAGTATGTGGGGGGTTTGTTATAACACTACTAGATGAAGCTACTAGTGGAACTGAAACTTATCTACATGTACCTTTAAGAAATCTACCCTGATTATCCCTATGTCTATTCATATAGTACTAGAATAGTTCAAAGTTGACAAGACAATGTACCCCACAATAGTGGATGCGAAGGTTCTTACCTCTCATCATATCGTCGCTACCTTGTCTCCTCTGCGATGTTTGTACCAAAAACAAATCTCATGCAAAAAGAAAAAAAATAGAAAGGAAATTCAAATGAAAGAAATACAAATCAAAAGCCTAGTCCTTTGACACCTCCCCGACAACGACACCAAAAACGTGTGTCAATTTAATTGCTTAAATTGATATACATTAAATTATCAATATGGATGCTCGTAGGATTATGAGGTGTTGGAAAAATATATGTGGGACTAGGTAAGGAAACTCTAAGCTATCATTACTACATTCAAAAAGCACTCTTTTTGAAAATTCATTTCCACTCTTTTTGAAAATTCATTTCCACTCTGTTTGAAAAGTCATTTCCAGAAATCGAAATCAAGTGTATGAGTATGCTATATTCTTTAATGAATCCATTACACCATTTTCTTTCAGATGCCGAATGATTCAATTAACTTACTCATTAAATTAGTTAATTCCTATAGCATTATCAAATTTAAATATAAAATAAATTGAAATTGCAATGTTAAGCTTAAACCTGACAAATCTTGTGGTTGTAGATTCAAGTCTCATGACTTCTCAGTTTCTTGAGATTCATGTGTTAACAACACCAAGACTAATGGAAACAAACAAAACCACATGTTACCATAATTATGTGTGCACACTTGCTAGAAATTGAAAGCATCAATGAATGTGAGTGAAGACAAAAATAAATTTCATGTGTAAACAAATGAAAGTAGAGATAGATCTTTAAATATCGATTTCAAAGATACAAATTGAAATAACAATAAGGTTTAACTACACAAATAAACCTGCGAAATGTAAATACTAATTACACCTACATAAACGAAAATAAATATGTAGGGTATATAGGAGAGAGGGGGCCCTACCTCTTCCAACACACTCTACAAGAAGACTACAACATGCTGCTGGAGATCAACAAAAAAAACACCCTTTAATTCATCATCCAAATGGGAAATTATAGATAATTGTTTACATTCCTTGCGCAATAAGGGTTCCAACCAAAATAATAATTATCCAATCCAATCAACGATGTTTTACAATGCTGATATCTCCCGTATTTATGATTACATCCTTCAGACTATAGAGAGATAACATTATAACCAAATACCCCCCCAATCAACAATAATATCACACCACTATCACATTGTTTGGCATTTTATTGAGTTAAGACAAGAATAATTGTGTCTTTTTGGCTCGATGATGAAGAAGGGGTGTTATTTTTCCTACAGAATCATCGTGAGAGACGTGGGCTAACTTTGGCATCTATTCCACAAAACCAGATCGATTCATGGAAAAACATGGTAGGTTGACCACGACTTTGTCCAGAGCTCAGTTCCTTGTTGAATGGTCCTTGGGTCCATTTGAGAAACATGAAAGGTGGTCAACATCATTCTCAACAAAACCCATATGCTCAAATTCTCCCTCGGGAGGTGCAACCATCCAGAACATGGAAGCGCTATTGGATTTCTGAAGATGCTTGCTACCAGAATTTCAAAGGTGACCGCTACTGCAATTTTGAAGGTGATTGCTACAAGAATTATGAAAAGTGCCACAAGAACAACAAGACTTTTGAAAATAGTTATGGAATTACAAAATCTAATCTAGGAAACCATTAAAACATGGGAAAATGATAAAATCACGATCATATACCTCATGAAGCTTGGATAAAGTGGAAATGAACAATATGGGTGATATATGGAAATATAAATTATTATTGTAAAAGGGATAAAGGAGAAATTGAATATAATAAGCGAAATAGTCATTGGATAACGTGTCAAAACCAAGGCCTAAGAGACTTGGCTTGTCCCATTGAAGCAGTAGCCTTGTACTTCATGTACCAAATTAGAGATCTATCTTTGAAGGTGGTATCCAATTACACAATTTTGGATGCTTCATCTGTGACTATCTTCATAGACCATATAGCTTCATGCATGAACCAATGTTGCTTTGCATCATTTCTTCCCATCCCATGAAACACAGGAAGCCTCAGAGTTGAATCTTGGTTCTCCACACTTGATCTAGAACTATTTGTTCTTGATTGACTATTGCTTGGTGCTGATGTTGATTCTCCTATTTTTGAATTGTTGTTGAATTTTACTTCTTCTTCACTCATACCTTCTCCTTCTCTTTCTTCTTCTACTCTTATATACACACTTTCTTCATTTCCTTCTTCTTCATGAAAAATGTGTAAGGGGGTGGTTCAAAGAAAAGGTTGCTCCATACTCTCCCATATTCTTTGGGGAGGGATCCAAAAGAGATCCCTACCTCTAGCCACACAATCCTACTCATAAATTATAAGGCCTCTTTCCCTTCTGGGAGGGCTTCATCACTATATTTTGCTTCTTTGCTTCTACTTCTCTATGCCTCATCTTCCTCTATTGTGATTTCCTCTCTTTCTAGACAAGGGGGTTTGACTTCGTGGTCTATATCCCTATTCCCACCATTTCTGGTATCCTCTTTTGATATCTTTCTCCTAATTATGCATCTCTTGGACACCTCTCTACTTCAGTTCTCCTTTCTTGCACATAATTATCTCTCACACACCCTTCTGGTGCACTTTATTTTCTCTTCATCTCGAAACTGACTACACGTTCTTCACCCGTTGATTTATATTCTTCGATTCTCTTCTTGAATTTCCTCATTATCTCTATTCTTATTTTGTATCTCTTGAATCTCTTTATCCTCTACTCTTGTGGATCCATTCTTTTCTAACCTCATATTCTATTTTTCTAGATCCCTTCTTCTGGATCCATTATTTCTTTTTGTTTCCCCGTTTTTTCCATCCCCCCTTGAATTCACATGAGGGGTTTAATCAAACATTCTATCAATATCCATGCACATTATCCCCTTCTCTATAAAAAATATCTTGATCCACAAAGGAATATCTTCCAAAATTCTCCTTCTAGGGCCGATGTCAAACTTCCTTTCATCAATGTTGAAGAATTCATTGCACTCAATAACAAACTCAATGATATACCCTTCCTTAACCCAGTCGAAACATAATCTATTGTGGCCCACTTATTATATACAAATTTTATCTTATTGACCATATTCTGGTCCCACACCATTAATTCTTTGGTTCCCCAGGTAGAGTTAATATTTTTCTTCCTTTTTATCCATTCATGTAATAAACAAGGAAACTCAAAAAATAAAGTTTCATGTAAATCGATATAGATGTACCTTTGTTTCCCCTACTTGAGGTTGATCTACATATTTTTGGTCTCTTGTTACATGAACTTGTCCTCCTGAGATACCTAGTATTGTATCTCCTCACTGGAAGGTTTCCACCTCATTGTTTTCCTTCAACATCTAGTACAAAACCTTCAGGTCTTGACAATGATCAACTCTACACTACCTTACCCTCTCTTACCCTACCCTAAGTTAAATCAATTATGTGGAAAGAATTTATTCTTCCAAGACATGGAAAGCATCTATAATGTGCTCTTGCATAAACTGTAGCCACTGATAGTTGTTCACATCGTCTCCCATGGATTTGAAAAACTCACAAAATGGAGTATGTGTAGTCTTCTGATACTTCTACAGTGTTGTAAAATGAGGAGGTGTATGGCTCCATTTCCTGCAAATATCACACCATTCAGTCTGTGTTCATGTGGGGAATATATTTTGTGCACCTGTCACTTTGTAAATTTCCCACCATGGGGCACTCATTTCTATGGTGACCTTTGGTGTGAAACATAGTACACCAAAAATTTTCATGCACTACCTTGGCCTTAGACATATATTGTAGCCACATGGTGATGTTTGTGAGATGGGATTGTACTTGTGCCAACCCTACCAAAGTCTCACCACCTCCTGGTGTAGCTTCTAGGCGCATTGAAATTTCCATGGCCTCTGCTTGGCTCATCACCTTTTTTTGGGTGAGGGGAACTTAAATATGAGGCATGATTCCCACAATAAACCATTCTCCATGTTGTACATTTTGGAGTTGAAACGCTAGCCTATCCAACAAAATATTGAACCGTTGGTCAAAATACCACACTGTTTCACCAGCTAATTGCTTGATCTCTTTGACTTATATGATGCACTGTGATTTTGACTTATGTTTATGAAATTCCCTTGGCATATCTCTCTTTATGTCTAGTAGGGACCTGACTTGTCTTGTCGATGAAGTAGCCTTGTACTTCATGTACCATGTTATAGATCTATCTCTGAAGGTGGTCTCCAACTAAAAAAATTTGGATGCTTCATATGTGACTCTCTTCACAGACCATAGAGCTTCACACATGAATCAATGCTACTCTGCATCATCTTTTCCCATTCCATGAAACATGGAAATCCTTAGAGTTAAATCTTGGTTCACCATACTTGATCTAGAACTATATCTTCCTAGTTGACTATTGCTTGGTGCTAATTTTGATGCTCCTATTTACGAAGTATTTCTAACTTCGACTTATTATTCACTCGTATATTCTCCTTGTTTTTATTCTACTCTTTCTTTTCTACTCTTATCTCTACAATTTCTTTGTTTCTTCTTCTTGGGGACAAATGCACAAGGGGGGTAGTTCAAAGAGGGGGTTCCTCCATACTATCTCATCTTCTTCGGGGAGGGATCCAAAATGGATCCCCATCTGTTGCGAGGAAAATCACTCTATGGCGAGGGGTAAACCACAACAGACGGAAATGACTGCAGAAATCAACTCTAATCTCAAGTATGTTATATAAACAAACGTGCTAATAAGAAAGAGCCTACCTCGTTTGGATGTTCGATGAAGTCCATAGTTGAGCACTCTACTCAAAGATATATACCTTCAACCTGTCCTCAACAACCAAGATACACAAGCATATGGTGATAACATATAAATTTAGCACATATAATAGCATAATCCATCAATATTCATAACAAATACGCCCATGGAATAACAATTGAAATATTTGCAAGACTTTAATTGGATGAGAAAATAGTATTTCTATTAAAATATGATCAATGAAAGTGTATGAGTGACAAAATTATGTGTCGGCATGTCTCAGAACTGATAAACTAAGTCCCTTCCAGCTGGGCCTCCACCACTTCAATCCTCCACCAAAGGAAAGCTCATATAAGAGAGACAATGAGGTTCTCCATCAAAAAGGGAAGAGCTTGGGGGCTAAACACTGTGTTCAAACTTTAAAGGACAAAGGGATGCAGACTCAATATGAAGTTAATAATTTCTCCAAAGTAACTTTGCTCTCAAAAGTTTAATTCTTCTCCTTCTCCACATCTTGGATATGGCCCATTTATAGCCTTCAAATGGAACTGAAGGGCCATGTTAGAACGTTTCCAGTATATGGAAGGTCAAGGATCATGGATCTCATGACGTGACATGGAAACCCAACACCATTTTTTTATTTTGGGCACAAAACCTGATGTACGCGGGTTTTAATGGTGCAACCTGCATATACGCATGTTGTATAGATTTTAGGGCACATATATGTGGAAAAATATTATTTTTAGCTCTGGGAATTGCAAAAAGGTACTTCAAGTCTACATAGGGAAATGGAAAATGCCTTTTGAGAAAGTTGCATGGGGTGAGGAAAATATTGTTATAATAGATGCCCCCTAATGTGTGAGGTTAGAGGAGTATCGACGATGGCCTAAATACATTATAATTCCCAAAAGTGGAGTAATGGAGACCGAGCTAGATGAACTAGTTGCTCATAAGAGTATTACAATTCATAATGACTTTGTACACATGGCTTCCAATTTGAATTACATTTCAGATCCATGTGGAAAAATACCAAATAGTGGTTCATGTCCATGAATAGGAAATACAAAGAAAATACATGCCATAATTTGTCATAGTCACTAACAAGGCCCATTGAAAACCAATCTCAAAATCAATCAGAAGATATATGTATACAATGGAGTACAATCTGATCTCCCATGATCACTGAAGTCATATAGGTATTGGTCCAATGAATGATAACAACAACTCCAGAAATATGTGACTATAAACTAATGTCTTCAAGTCTTCTACACAATCTGCCAAAGGTGCATGTCTACATCATGTGAATAAATGAGTTGAGGTCGAACATAATGAGACTTCGTTTTATTATCATTCATTAAGGTATACTGTTAATAAATGCAAGACAACCTACTGATAATGAAAGTAGGTATCAAGGCACCAAGTACATTCTTACAAGTGTGAATAAAGGTGTTGAGGTCGTACACTTGAAGAATCCATTCATCAGGAGACATTGGTGTATTCCCAACTGTCGATGGCGAGAGAAACTGCCACTGATGATTGCAAGCCTCTAGGTACTCATAGGACTCTAGGCCTTGTTTCTAGAATAGATGAGTTGAAGTTTATGGAAGGAGACCCGTTGAAAGGAGAGCATTAAGGTAGCTCACATCATTCAACACGAGGTGCAAAGCAATAGCTCAATGATTTGGAGGAACTCAAAAGAAGATGATGTTCACAAACCAACAAACCTGTGCATCTCTCGCATGCACCACATGCAAGTAGTGCATGAAAGAGACCCTCTGAATAATAGACAATAAGTAAAACTTCCAACAAAGGAAAGGAAACCACCAATAAGGCTAATGGTATCCAAGACACTACACAAATCCCAATTTGTGAATAGATTTTTTTCTGTCAAACACAAGGGAAACCCCCTAGTCAGCAACCAATGAGGAGATGACGATTGATGGGTTCAAGGTTACCTACCCATAATTAAAGTAGGACCAGGGTGCACGATAAGACTACAACTTCATGTAACTCTGAGACACACTGAGGGTATAGTTGACATTCAAATTCAAGAGTTCTGAGAAATGGCCAACACGGGCTTATAGACATCCTTTGAACGAGAACATGAGACATATGGAGGACTCTGGAAACATAGAATTAATAATGAAACTTTGTGATGCAGGAGGCACCAATCAAACTCTCCATAGGGATTGGAAGAGTAACCAACCATAGGATTAAACTGTAAGTAATGAGCTCAACTTCCTAAGGTCATGCTAAACCCAAACTTTGGATGACAAATGGACTCAAAAGGTTTTTCTTTGTTCAAAGGTGACACGACTGTTGCCAACATGAGATAATATTCTTTTCCCGCCTGTATTTTTTTGTTTTTTCATAGACAAATGAACATTAAGATACAGAGGAGGAAACGAGTGTCCCGAGTAAGAAACTAGTTCCAATAGTGGAACATACCTATTCTCAATGCAAGGGGGTGCATGTAGGACATGGACACTCATGGGAATGTTTCCTCTTGGGGTATAGGGTGTCAGGTTGCAAAGGATATAAACAAGGCTATGCTTGGCTGATGATGCAAACTGCTGAGGTAATAGGCTTATAGCGAGAAAGCATGAACCAACAATAGGCTCAATACTGCAAGCAGGATAATGGAGTGCAATTACAACTTAACGCCAAAGAATGTCCTTTTAAAAAATTTAGTCCCCTAGGCCCGAAAAAGTATAAAACAATACCCAGGAGAACTCTTCTAGCCACTAGTGACTAGAGTGTTTCATTTTCAAAATTAGTCTACTTGGTCTTAAAAAGGGTTAAACTAACAACAAATAGACGTCCTTTCAAATCCAATTAACGAGTGTGAAAGAGACAAGTTCACTCGGAAATATTTTTTCTTTTTGGTAGAGTCGGAAAATAGATTAAAGAAGACTTGGTGATGTTGTTCTAAGTAGCATGTCGTGGGGGAGGCCAGGGCTCTCGTGAAGGAATTCTATGGAAATTCAACAATTCACAGACAGTTGACACAAGCTTGGGAAAACCCAAAGCTTTCCGAGTCGAGGAGGATAAAGTACTTGCATAGGTTACCTTTTCTACAATATATCGAAGAATTCCCCTTATCTGGAAAGGTGTAGAAGAAGGAAGTCGAGGCTCCACAAGATCATTCCAGTCAAAGGAAACATCCATAGGACTTGGAGGGAGCATACTCAGAGAGAGTGGAATTCTCCCTTGTTCAGAATATACAGGACTAGAAATGTTAATGAAATGGTTGAAAGACGCCTTGCTCCTCAAAATAGGAGTGGTGTTGGCTGAAGATTGCATCAAAAATACCATTGTATCAATCAAAGAAGGATTAGGATGTTGGGAAACCAAAGACGACTCAGAACCCGAAGGGATATCAAACAAGGACTGCACTTCTTGTACCACGACAATAGCAGGGTACAGACGAGTAAGGTGATTCCCTTTGTAAACCCTACAAAGGAACTTGGGATTACGTCCTATATGTTGAGGCTTCTCAATCATATGAATTCCCCCAACATGACTTATAGTGCCTGGTGACATGATCTCATCATGAATTGCAGAGGATAGTGGCTCATCTCCAACATGATTTACAGAGGTTGGTGATGGGTCCCCAACATAAATAGTAGAGGTTGGTGATGTATGTGCAGTGTGATTAGTAATGACTAGAGTTGTGGTGGTTAGTTGCGAAATTTGAGACCAAGGTTATGGGAAAGATGAGTTTTGAGAGATTGCATACTAGGAAGGGTTCTGGTATACACCATGGCCTTGTTCGGTAGAATAGTATCCTCCTCCAAACTGATTCATAAAGGGATGTAAGGGAATCAACACCGAGGAAGCCGCTTGCGAAGAGAAAGCGACATGACAAGGGTTACTCATGTGAGGATATATGTTTCCCCCAGACGAAGGAACTTCATGAAGGAGGTTGCCCATACTATAAAATTGACTCCCCCTAAATGAAATACCAAAGGATAGATGGAGGTCCTCCATGGAAAAAGCATTCGTAGGATTTGGCATAGAGGAAGAAGGATATATGGACGGAGTGTAATAATTAGAATGACCGCCCATTTAAGCACTTGATCCTGGAAAAGTGAAGCTAGGATTGGATCTATGGGAAGGAATATTTCGAACTCCCACTATGAGAGTTGGTTGAGGGATATGACTCCCATCAAACGAAAATGTAGAAAAAGGAGGCATCATGCCCCCAGACCCAAAACTAGGATTCACATAAGAAGGTGAGGCAGAGGATGGAAAGTGTGAAGACATGTATGACATATCGAGAGAAATATAATTAGATTCCCAAGGTATCAACTGAGTATCATGTTTTTGTGTACCACTAGGAAACACAAACAGATTCCTCCCCATGGAATGAGAAAAGACCATGGGCTGGGTAGCGCTAACTGAGGGAGTCAAGGGGACTCCACTATCCATAATAATGAAAAATCATGATGCAATACAAAATCTTAAGGCCAACTAACAATCAGAGAGCACACCAAAAATAAACAAAATGCCAAATGCACACAAACATGATATATTGGTTGAAAGGGGCCTCCCTCACTAAAGTAGGTATGACTCTCCCAAGAGGGGCCCGAGACTCCCCTAAAAAGATCGGAGGTATCATAATCAGTTATAAGGGCCCTCGTGGGATTAACAACACAGTCGGTCAGATTCCCCCAGAGAGGTAATCCTCCATAAAGGTTGTGTGTTGTCTGACTCTTATCTGACCCAGGGTACCTGTAGAATAACCCCTACAAGTAACCTATGTGGCTACCTATGTCAAGCAACTAAAGTCACCGTGATATAACTAATGTGCAGTTGAACAGTCGTAAGTCAGGTCCACCATATGGGCAGGGTAACAAAGATAAAAATCTTGAAAGAACCGCCTCTCACAAAGGTAAAGGCACTAGCAAGACCCCCATATATGAACAGATCCCTAGAAATATATCTGACACTAAGAAGGTATTAGAGGGATATCTCTTCAACCAACTTCGCGTGACCTCGTGCTTAACTCCAGTGTGAGTGGAGCCTTCTGACGTCACCAATTATACAATGGATTTCACCACTCCCTTAGTCAGACACATATGTTGAGTTTAATAGACTTGGAGAGGTTTACTCACAAAATCCTATTTTGAGGATCTATATCTTAAGCTAGTTTGTGCACCCTGAAAAATAAAATCGTTTCTAATCAATTTTAAATTTATCAGCGTAAATTTTAGTGGATTTGTTTACTCAAAATATGTGGTCATGAAATTGATGATGTTATGACTCGGCAAGTAAAATAAATGAATAAGAATACAATGCAAAGTACTAACTTCAATTCTCAACAAATGATAATCTTTTCAAATGCAATTTTCAATTCAACTCTATGATTTCAAATAAGATGCAATCTTTCCATACATGTATCAAGATCAATAACAAGAACTCAAAAGATCAAATGCCATAATGAAAAATGTATATTTTTTGTATTTTGAATATAAAGAAATGAAAATGCAAGGATTGAACCATAGCTTGATATAAAGACCCTACTGTAAGAAAAAAGAGACAAACCAAGTAGGATATCAAGAAGAAAAAACCCATCCCAAGATGCAAGGAAAAACAATGAAAAAGATGATGAGAAAGAAAAATCGCTCAAAAATTCAACCAAAGAAAGGTTTCCTATCACTCTGTAGGCACACAACAGTTATGAAAGAGACCCAAGAAGACTCGGCAACCATCAAAACTCACCCAAAAAACAATAAACAAATAAATCAATCAAAAATGGATGATGTACACAACTATCTAAGAAAAAACCGCGTATGTACGCGCCCTATAGAATGACAACTCATGTATGTATGCGTTTGTCAAGGGAAAAACCACGTATCTGTCTTAAAACACTATTGGGTTAAGGATAAGGCCAAGAAAATCAGACACAAAATGAAAATAGGTTGTCAAGAAATCACACGACAAGGAAACTCAAGTTAACAAAGAGCAATCTAAGGAGAAAAAAAATCCAAACCCTGAAAATAAGATTCTATCCTGAGTATGGTTGCCAATTCTGTTACGAGGAAAATAACTATATGGAAAGGGGTAAACCACAATAGATGGAAATGACTACAAAAATCAACTTTAATCTCAAGTATGCTATATAAACAAACATGCTAACAAGACAAGATAAAGAGCTTACCTCATTTGGACGTTCGATGAAGTCCATCGTTGAGCACTCGACTCAAAGCTATATACATGTAACTTGTCCTCAAAAACCAATATATGAAATCATACGGTGATAATATATAAAGTTAGCACATATAATAGCATAATCCATCAATATTCATAACAAATATGCCCATGGAATAACAATTCAAATATTTTCAAGACATTAATTGGACGATAAAAATAGTATTTCTATTAAAATATGATCAACAAAAGTGTATGAGTGACAAAATTTCGTGTCGGCACATCTCGTAACCGAGAAACTAAGTCCCTTCCAGCTAGGCCTCCACCACTTCAATCCTCCACCAAAGGCAAGCTCAAATAAGAGATACAATGAGGTTCTCCATAAAAAAGGGAAGATCTTGGGGGATGAACATTGTGTTCAAACTTTAAAGGACAAAGGGATGCAAACTCTATATGAAGTGAATAATTTCTCCAGAGAAACTTTGCTCTCAAAATTTGATTTTTTCTCCTTCTCCATAGCTTGGATATGTCCCATTTATATCCTTCAAATGGAATTGAAGGGCCGAGTC
>ML790089.1:115169-137754 GCA_009831015.1 Picea engelmannii
AGTTGAACCAGAATTTGATTGTTCTACCCCACTTATTATCCATATATTTTAGCCTATTGACCATATTCTTGTCCCACACCAGTGATTCTTGGGCTCCTGAGGAAGAGTTAAGATTTGTCTTTATTTTTATCAATTCATGCAATAAACAAATAAACTCAACAAATAAACTTTCATGTAAATCGATTTGGTTGTAACTTTGTTTCTACATCTAGAGGTTGATATACATATTTTTGGTTTCTCATTGCGCAAAATCGCCCTCCTTCTAAAATACTCAGTCTTGTATCTCCTCCCTGGAGGGTTTCCACCTCATTTTTTCCCTTCAACATCTAGTACAAAACCTTTAGGTCCTGGGAACAGAACTATTTATTGGCTCTTACGGGGTTATTAGACCTAGGGTTTGATAGCATTTACCAAAAAAAAACCCATATGTGATGGCATATTCAATCTTCACGGACCAAGGAAGGTCTCACCTGAGACACCATGAGAATCACATAGACCATAAGTCTTGTGTAGGATGTGAAGGAATAACACATACATAAAATCTCCTTTAACTAATCATTCATTCATTCAGAACTACCATAATATTGTTGTGCATCATAATATAAATAGTCATACACTCAAGTTGTATCTCATCAACATATAGATATAAATGTGCTTCAACTTTTATTCATTAAACTCAAAGGAATGCAAATACATTCTCATAAAGCAGAGGTTGAAGCCTACTCAATAAAAATAAATGGTAGTCAAAACATAGATGCACGATGAACTAACATATTTCTCTCATTAACACACTATCTATGGACATAAAAAAATGATACAAGGTTGAACTATGTCCGTCTTCAAGATCAACACTCGGCATACTCTTGTTGTCCCAAAAACTTATTGTAAAAATTTCCTACCATACCCATTTGAATTTCCTTTTACCCATGCACGTTGATTCTAACATTCCCTGATGTTAATTTTTCTTAGCCCCATGCTCTCAATATCTATGTGAAGTGACTTTTCCCACCAACCCTCTTACATGTACTCAATGACTGGGGATTTGAAACACTCAAAAAAGGAAAATAGAAGGTTCATACAAAAATATTTTCTTAGAAAGTGGTTTGGTATTAATATACATGAATAATACCCCCCCCCCCAACCCACCGCTTGGACCCCACTCTCTTGTGGAAACTTATTCCCCCATGTCTCCGTCCATGTCCATCTCTAATGAGTGACACATTTTATTTTATTATTTTTGATACAGAATGTTTACATATTACATTGTTGGGCCCACGACCATACACTGTATTTACATTACACATCACTAAATCAGGGATTAAAAACATGGATGTTAAAAATGATCATAAGTTATAATCTAGAGGGGTATGGTATGTACACCCCAATTTTAATATCTAACTAATTTGTGTCTTTGAAATTAGATTACTATTATTATTATTATATATGAATATATAAAAATCTAGATAAGTTGAGTTGACTTAAGTCACAATAAGCGAAACCCTTCTTTTGACCTTCTAAACTTGGATATAGCTATGCATACCTCTAAAATATATCTCTCTATTAACCCTAAACAAATTGGTATCGAGAATTACTAACTATCCAAATTGATTTAGAGAAATGTTGGTTGAACTAAAGTCTTTTGAACCACTTAACTAGTGTTAAAATCCCATGGAGTGCATGGTTATTATAAAATAAATAGAATCAATTGTTTTTCACAATTGAAATAAAATATTTTCAAATTGAATTCTTTATACTTTTCTATATATAACCATTTTTCTCACCTTTTATTAACCCAATCACAATATTGAAAGGGCACGATGTTGAAATGGGTCATATGTACTTTGTTTTTAATGAAATTTGACCTTAAGTCCATTACAAGATAGAATATATGTTGGAAGTAGAAGCCTTCTGGTCTAGACCTCCAAAGGGCCCTGAACAAAGGAAACACATATGGCCACATGATAAATCCATATGTCATTAAAATAAACTTAAAACCATAATACTCAAAATATGAGCTCTACTAAGGTTGAGGAAATAATGTGACTATTAGACTATTCTTATTTGAGGCATGGATATTGAAAAATGTATTAAAAATAGGTCATCTTAATTTGTGAAATAAGTGTTAGGTCTTAGCATATTTGGACCCAATATTGTATAACACCATTGGGGAAGTGCCTTCTGTAGCCACATCGAAACCCAAAATGATGATATCCTAAGGGTGAAATTTGAATTTAGATGGATGAGTGTGGACACGTTATCAAGGTATAATGACCACTATAGACTAGGGATTACCAAAAGAGAAAATATATTTTAAGCACAAAAAAACAATAAAACTTTTACACAAAATACAAAGAAGATAAAAGAATGGAGGGAATGGCTAGGTTATATTCACCGGTGTGTCCCCATGTGTGTACTAAGTGACATGGGACCCTTACCTAATTTATGGTTTGATATTTAAGAATGGGGCATAGGATGTCCCTAAATACATCAGGTCGTTAAGCATGACACTAAATGTAAGACTTGACATCTAAGTAACAAGTGGTTCTTTTGTAGGAAGACAACTCACATGAGAAGCACTAAGAAATAAAACCAAGCATTTAAGGACAAAAGAAAATAAAAAATCATATAAATTAAAGAGATATTATGACATATGATGTAGTTATTTAATCTAGATTAGTATATAATTTTTCATCTATGTTGGTACTTTTCGAGTGGAAAAGTTGGAGCTATTAACTTATAGGGTCCATTTTAGGAACATGTCCTCTTTTATTGATTTGGGGTACTGGAAATTTCAGAGTTTGTTTGCGGCATCAAATTCCCATTTTTATGGTTAAAATTTTGTGAACATAGTTCTAAACCTCTTGATGTTATTAAACACATTGAGAGATTTCCAATGACTTAAATATCACCTCAATTGGAATTCGTATGAGGAAGTTATGCCTCCCACATGTTGACATATCCCCTTGAAAACCATGATACTGATCAGATACCACATTATCTCCCATTACCCACACATGCAGAGTATTCATGTGTGGAATTTCAAGTAGATTCAAGAGGGTCCAAAACCTTAACCCTAATCGAGAGTTGAGGCATGCAAAAACCCTAAGTTGTGATATTAAATGTGGGTGGCCTTGAAAGCATGTTTTCCAACTTATTAGTATTGATCTTCTTATATTTTATGATAAGATGAAATTACTATAAAAATACCATCCACTTGTAGTGTCTGGTTTGTTGAAGCTTACTTAGGACCTATAAATATTGCAGTGGTTGGTGATTAGTGCAAATGATGGTTTTCTTTCCCGTTGATAGTGCTTCCATTTATTAAAATATTGAGCTATAGAATAGAGTTCCTTGCCATATGTAGGTTAGTTCAGAACTTCACCATGGAAAATTTCATAATGGTAGCATATTGGCTTACCTCCTTGCATCAAGAACATTCCCATAACATATCACTCACATATGTCTCCATTTCAAAGGGATTCTGCAAATTGGGAAATGTGAGAATTTATGCTTAAATAATCTTTCATTTCATCTCTTCAAAATCCTTTTGTTGATTCTTTTTCTACTGGAAACCCTTGTCACTAGTTGTTATAGCATGGAGTGGTTCATTCATAGTTGAAAATGATGTTATAAACTTTTACAGGAATTGTCATTCCCCCACAAAGCTCATATTTTCAATGACATTAGTAGGATTTGGCCACTTGATGATGGCCTCTGTATTCACATGGTCAATCTTGAGTCCCCCCCCCCCTACCCACAGTCACAAACCCCTACTAGGAAAATTCACATTTCTTAAGGTTTGTCAAAAATTGATTCCTTTTAGGGTCTCTAACACCTACATGAGATGTGAGATATGCTCTTCCTAGGTAGAGGTAAAAATCAATATATCATCCAAGTACACTATTACAAAATGAATGTAGAAATGGACACAATATATCATTTATCAAATGCATACATGTAGCTAGTGCATTACATAAAACAAAAGTCATTACAACCATTCATATAGACCTTGAATCATCTTGATGATGATATTCTAGGTGTATTGTTATTTTACTCCTACTTAGTGGTATCTCAATTTATGATCCAATATTGGTGAAGNATGTAGCTAGTGCATTACATAAAACAAAAGTCATTACAACCATTCATATAGACCTTGAATCATCTTGATGATGATATTCTAGGTGTATTGTTATTTTACTCCTACTTAGTGGTATCTCAATTTATGATCCAATATTGGTGAAGTGCTTAACATGTTGTAGTTGATCTATCAAGTCATCGATCCTGGGTAGAGGGTATTGATTCTTGAGGGTGATCTTATTTAGATCTTTGTAGATGATACACATTCTCCAAGTCCCATGTTTCTTGTGCACTATGATGATAGGTGACCCATAAGGTGAGGTACTTGTTCGAATTACTCACTACTCTAAAAGTTGCTGCAACTATTTCTTCACTTCATTTACTTCCAATATGGATTGTTTGTACAACACTATGTTTGGCAATGGGGAGTTTGACAACCACTATATCTCATGCTTCAATTCGCTCTTAGTTGGAAACCACTTAGGCTCCTAAAACAATTCTCTATATGCCTTCAAAATATCCTCCAACTAGTAATTCTAATCTTTAGTACATCCCTCCATATGTGTATTTGATTTTACCTTCATCTCCTTGTTGATTTTGTGTTAATAATAACAACACAAACTTCCTACTTTATTTGATCAATTTCTTGGCTCGATTATCATTTACCAGACAGATCTTGGATTTAACTTTGTGTGCATTAATGGTCAAGGAATACCCATCCTTTATTAGGTGGTATTGTATTTCTCTCCTCATAGAGATCACATCCCTCATGTGCATGTAGGGGATTTCAAACACTACACCACACACATCAAGTTGTATTACATCTACCTCCACTTCATCAACATAGTTTTCACCTATAATTTTTTTATCTTACACTACTTAGTGACCTTGATATTTTCAATCTTAATTACCCATCCCAATGGGTATGGGAAAGGATGGTAATGAACTTCCAATCCAAGCTTATTTAAAATATCCTATATTATGAGGTTGGTCTATGAACTAGAATCAAATAGAGCATCCACCTTTATCTTCTTGACTTGGATATTGATATGCAAGAGTTTAGTCATCTCCTTCTCTTCCTTGGGATGGAATCTACTCAAGTTCAGCTCCTTGTTCATTGTATAGTAGGGAATATTTTCATCTACATATGATATTCTCTCTATCTAATTGATTGAATCCATGACTATTCTTTCTCTTGTTTTTTGCCTCCTTCTTGTAGTTCATTGGGTTTATCTCTAGATGTAGATTCTAACACTTATCTTCAATATGAACATTGATACTACAATGGTTAGAGTGGTTTCTTGTATCCTTTCACTGATGTGTAATAGTTGTTTCCTTCTTATCCTTTCCTTTCCACTTCTTCTTTCCCTCTTTAGAAGTGTCTTGGTGGTATTGTTTTTGGAACCATTTGGTTTCCTTTTCTTCTTGTCCATATCTAGATATTGTTCTTGCACACAAGCCTCATTAATGGTCCTAGGTTTAAAAACATGACTTTCCTCCTTAAATGACTATGGAAACCATCAAGATACTTGAGGAATACATCCAGGTTCTTGGGAGACATTCCCAACATAATGGATTATTTTCTAAACTTAGTGGTGTACTCTTCTACACTCTTCCCTTGATTCTATTGGAAGTAATTCCAATGGATCCAATAGTCCTCTTCATACCTAGTAATTTTAAAACTGTGACTTAAGGGTTGTAATAAATTCCCATAAAGTTATTGAGGGATCACCCTCTAGCCTAGGCATCTTCACGTGGATTTCCTCCCAATTTTGGGCACGAACCTCTAACTTTAGTCAATTAAATGACATATTTTTCTCTTCTTCTATGTTTTGAACACTAAAATAGACTTCTAACTGTCACAACCATTGATTCAACTTAAAAAAATCAATCTCACCTTGATAGAGTTTGATGTCCACTTTCACCTCCACTTTGAATAGAGATTGGTAAGAGGTGATTCTAGAACTAGGTCTCTCTTTCTTTGGCTCCTTTTTTTACTCCTTTTCTAGGTCCTTTTTTCCTCCATATTTCCTATTAGATCCAACTTCTGAGTTAGATCTACCAAACTCCTTGAAAGGTCCAAGCTTATTCTCTATAGCTGCCATGAGGATCGTCGTGTTGTAAGAGATGTAAATAAATTATTCTTATGTTTTTAAAATATCATTTCTAAGTAATCCATTGGATTTTTACTATACTCATCTACCATGGCTAGGGTTTGACACTTTTTTCTTGAAGCCAATTTCTAGATCTTGCAATTTCCCCAAAAAATCCCAAAGAAAATGGCTTTGATACCAATATGACCAGTAAACTACTGTGGATATTTTACAAGTTTTTGCAAACTATTTGTTATGCACTATTTTATTTAAGATCAATATTTAATATTACTATATCAGTTCTCAAAAAACTAAAATAATCCGAGAATAAACTAAAGGAAGCTAAAACAAATACCACACCATTGACACAATGAACACAATATGTACCCTAGGAAACCCAATACGGGAAAACCGAGCCATAAGGTGAGGACTGTGCCTTGCTATTTTATTTAGATAAAAAATGAGATACAAATACAAACAAAGGTGAACTCACTATGGAGTTTCCATTGGCATTGTGACATGTATGACTATTATATGGTCTTCTACTTCCTTTTTTATATTCCAATATCCCAGTCCCTTGCTTTGCTCAACAATGGAACAATAAATCAATACAACAAGATTGAAACCCCTTCCTTTCATAGTTTCCTAGTACTTAACATGTCTTGATAGTTGTCGAGGGTTAGTGTTAGGGTTAGGGTTTTTACATGACTCAACTCATGATTAGGTTAGAGTTTTGGACCCTATAGAATCTTCTTTAATGTCCACATGTGACTAGGTCCACATGTGTCAGTAATGGAAGATTATGTGGAATCCACTCTATACCACGGTGGTAAAAGGAATAGGTAAAGTTGTGAGAAACATATCTCCCTCATATGAACTCTAATTGAGGTGATATTTGTATTGTTGGAAATCTCTTAATGTGTAGAACAACGCCAATATGTTGTGGAATATGTCTACAAAGTTGACCTATGTTTTTGAACACCATGGAACTGAGTATATTCCACCTCAACTCCAATTACTCACACATGTGGACTTTCAAGAAGATTCTAGAGGGTCCAAAACCCTAACCTTAATAAGGATTGGAAGCATGTAAAAAACCCAACCCTAACTTTAGATGACTATTAAGACATGTTAAATATCAAGCCGCTAGGAAAGGAAAGGGTTACATTCTTGTTGTATTGATTTACTATTCCATAGTTGATTAAAGCAAGGGATCAAGATCATGAGAGTAAATTTGGGACTAAAATGGGTGAAATAAGAAAAAAATGTGTTTGTTGAATTGTAAATTCAATAACCAATAGTATTTCAAAGAAATAATTCAACGATAATAATTGAGGTGGACATATAAAAGTCAAGGATGATTATGTTTTATTTCTATTTGAAAATGTTTAACCATATATACACCTCACCTTGGTTAATATTGTGGGGATATCATCTTGATATGATAAATATCTTTGAAATACTAAATATGAAATGTTTTATATTATTAGTATTTCCATTATTTATTATATGATATCTATTGTCATTTATTTATTGTACTTATGTTATTATTATATATTAATAATAGTTCATACTTCCATTATATATTATATAGTTATTATATTATTATATTAAATTAATAAGAACTTATCAAGCCCAATATGTATCCTAAATAAGAAAAAAGATGGAATCGTTTAGTATTTTCACCACAACTTTTGAGCCCAAACTTAGATTTGGGATTTCTTTATATCAATATGAAAGCATTGAAAATATCTACAACTTTGTTGTCATACATATTTTTAGATTCTATACAAAGTTTGCAGTGCATGCATTCTTCTACTATAGGGAATTTATTGGACATCTAGTGTAGGTGTTTTGAATGTTTGCATTCTCTGGTTGATAATTTAAGGTGAGTTTTGGTGCATTCTTTTACTATATGGAATTTATTGGACATCTAATGTAGGTGTTTTGAATGTTTGCATTCTCTGGTTGATAAATTAAGGTGAGTTTTGGTGCATCTTGGGCTCATCAATCCCAAGCATTATTGGAACTCTTCACCAATCAAAACTATATAATTATGTAGAACAATGAAGAAAATCTTTAGGATTGTATCATTACAAATACCTTAACAGCCTCATCCCATCAAAATGTGAAGGGATAATGTGTATTTATAAGAAAACGTCATAATTATTTTAATAGTTTCCCTAACTACCCTTATTTTATTCTAAGGGAGAGAAGTTCATGCTCCATTAGAACATTAGGAATATTTAATTTGTAATATAATGTTGTTATGGTGATTTTGACTAACATTATGGCACTCCTTTTGTTTTGATTGAAAAAAAAAATTGTATTAGAATACAAAATTACTCGTTGCCTTAGTTAAACCTATAGGTATACGTATTCTAGCTATAAATACATAGCTATTGTAAGAGGTTACCTTCTATATTGACAAAGTAAATATCTTGAAAAAACTTGTTAGACCACCAAGGGCCCACCTTTTAGCATATCTTCTTTGTCAAGGTTTCTTTTTGTGGTTGTGGATTATGTAATGAAATACTGATAAATAGAGGGTTATATTCCCCTTTTGATCTTAATTGGCCTGGTAAAGTCAAGTCTCGTTTGTTTATCACTTTTGTCCAGATTTTGTTTTCTCCATGAGGATTATTTTCTTAGTGGATTCTTGCTTCTTTGGTTCTTGGTTAGTGGAAGAGTTATCTTCCTTAGGTTTATTCCCAAATCATTTATATTTTCCTTCCTCAACTTTGTAAAATCCATCTTGGTCCATGGATTTAATCATTTTAACATCATACTCGATGTCTCCTTGAACTAATGGAATGGGTTTCCATGGAAAATTCTACCTTTCTACCTGTTCTTGTTCTTTATTTTGGACATGTTTCCATGAGATGCTCTATTTCTTGGCATACCTTGCATCTGAGTGTTGTTTTACCTCTCAAACCCTTTATTCTTGAGATAAAATACTAAATTTCAAGTGATACCTTGGAGGAATTAAGAAGGATGCCAATGTGACCTCACAAAATCTCTTCAAAATTTAGGTTGACTCTCCTCCTAATCAAGGGTGGCTTCCCTAGAATAGGATTACTAGAACTTATGCAATGAAGTCTAAGGTGAAGTGAAATTTTTTTCTAGCAAAACAAGTTTGATGAAGTTTTAGGAAATAATATGGATGAATGGAATGAAGACTAGTGCCTTTCTATTTGGAAATTGAGTCAAATAAAATTTCATGGGAGGCTATCCTATTGAGGAAAATATGACAATTGAGGATGAAACCTATAAGCTACAAAGGCCTTTTCCTTGCTTTACCAAATTGCAGAAATGTAATTAGATAAATAACAAAATTATATGAGCTCCAACACTTATAAATATTATGACTACCCAGAATGAAATGTATGTGCATTTAACCAAGCATAGAGAAATAATCCATCCATAAAAAAAACATCCCAAGGATAACATAAAAGAATAAGGAATAGTGTTACCCAATTCATTGCTCCATAAACATATGCCAAGATAATTCCAGCAATCAGACGTGAATATATACAAGACATCCTCATCCACAAAGAATTTCATTAATACTCCAAAAGCATCCAATAGATATTTAACTAACTCCAAGGGGTTTCTCCCCAAATAAAGCATTTATCAAATGGAGAGAAAAAACCCTTATATAAGTTTTAGCTCTATCTCCTCAACAATAAAGAAGTATTTATTTTCTTAGATCTATTAATTCTTTGAGGAATAGCAATAAAATATCCTTTTCAAAAACTTCTTTACTAAATACTAAAAGTAGCAATGAATTATTAAGATCCTCTGTCTTCTCCAAGAAGAAACATTAGAATATACAAGGAAAACAATATAATAATGCACTCATATAACTATCTCCATCAGAAAAGTCAACAATGAATAAAATAGTGAAGTTGGTTAAACAATACCCTCCAAGAATAACAAAAGAAGGTGGGATGCATCCTTTAAGTGCTTCACCATGTAACCACCTCCGAGAAATGATAAATGCCTTGGCATGTGCACCCTTCAAGAACGATATCCGTGTGTTAAAAAATATTACAAGTTTGGGAAAATTAGGGTTTTGGCCGCAATAAAATAGTAGCACGTGCTCAATAAATGTGCAACTTACCCTTAAAAACTAGAACGCCTCCTTAATTTCCCTAGTAACAATTTTCCACGTGTGTGCAAAGGAGTCACCAAATAATAAAATAATATTTGAGAAACCTTTGGAAAATGTTCATGAGGGGGATGTACACAAGGATTTAACCACTTTGAAAAGGAAAATAATACAATATTCCTTGAGTACTAGTGTGCCCTAAAGAAATGTGCCAAGGTGGTTAGATCCATGTGTACACCTTCATGAATCCTCCACATGCCATAAACAACTTATATTAGAATTTGAAATATGGTTAACATCATAAATAATATTCAAACCGTAAGCCAAAACCATTAATTGATTTGTAAAACCATGTGTTGATTTTACTAAACCACGTGTACAAGAGGAGGGTGACCTAGAGAAGCATGCAAAGTGCCAAGTAGGTGGAGCACTTCACATGCATGGTAGGTCATGTTAGAACGTCAAGCATTGATGGTTCATCACACATCTTCTGGATTCATTCGGTCAGGTGGTTGACCTACATTTGGATACAATGGGTTGGGCGTGTTGGGTTCATGTTTTATCATAAAAAATCCACCATTCACACCTCTTTTTTACCCATCCTTTCCACCATTTTCGGAATTTTTTGTACCCATTTCAACTTAGTCAAATATTAATAAAGGATTAAGATTTAATTATGAGTTTATTTCTATTTTTTATTTAACAAGCAAAAATATTGAATTTTTTAGTTTTTATCAGTCATTTACCATAAAAATTATGTTCCAATAATCACTCCTAGGTTAGCATATTTGTAGGCCGAGTAAGAGGAAATAGACACCTAGGTTTTGCTCCTAGACTTCACACCATGGATCATGTCCTCTTGATCATGAAAAACAAATCAGAATCTTGTTGGTCAACTCATGGTCAACACACACTCTCCACAAGGAAAATCACAATAGCATGAACATGAATCCAATTTTATCATGATTTTTGGAGGAAATCGCTCACTTTGAGTTCGATCTAGTATAGATAGGGGGTTGTTAAGATATGTTATTACTCCAAAGAATGTTTTTAGGCTCAGTAGTTACATTTCATTATGTATAAATATGCTAAACTTTGATGTTTTTTAAAAAGAGTCAAATGGGAGAACTTATGAATTCACTGTGTAGTTGATTTTATGATTAATACAAAGATTATGACTTCCTTTATTTAGTCTTTTTCTTCTGTGCCTAATCCAAGATTGGAGGCCCCCCATGTTTGGTTCATGTGGCAACAATGTAAATAGTGTGCAGGTTTCTACTTCTTTAAAATTTCTTTGTTTTGTAGAATTTTATTTTGTTATCTCATTTCTCTATCAGATTTAGATTAATGTTACATTGGTTGAATTCAATTTAATACTTTCTTTTATCTTGTTTTTATAAGAACCAAGAATCAATCCTATCCTTCGTTGACAACTTGAAAAGGGGTTTCTTAGAGTACTACCACAAGCTTCCCTAGTCCATTGAGTCTTGTCGAAACACTATAGCATGTTTCACAACCAGTAAGAAATCGCAATGGTCATTTGATTGGCTAGATTGAAATTTGGATTAGGATTTTATCATTATAATTCATCAATTCATATGTGTGTTTAAACATTCCTTACAATCATTACCTCACATTTAAATAGAGTATTATTGCAGGGAACCACCTCTTGCTAGGTTATTTAAACTTTGCAGTTATCAAAGTATTATTGTAAAGAACTTTACACTTTACAATCATCATTTCAACCATTGAAATTGTGATAGCTACAACTCATCACTTGTGGAGGAAAATTCACTCTACAATTTGATTTTCAACCAAGAAGGTTGTGATAATTAAATTGAAGGGATTTATCATTTTTGAATCTTCCTCTTTGCTTTCTTAGATGCACATATATTCTTTTAAGTTCATGGTCAAACTAAGTCTTGTTACAAAGATGTTTTCATTCTTTTGAAACAATTTCCCTTTATGACCTAATTGTTCACCACTGATGCTATGAACATTTGAAGATTTGGTTTCCTTTTAGAAAGTTAGTTTAAAAACGTATTTTGCAACGTTGCTTGAATTTTATTTTTTTTGTAGAATTAAAATTGATTTTAAGACTACTCACATACAATGAATGTGCCTCATAAGACTACCAACCCTGGATTGATAATTTAATTTCCTAATCTATGCAAATAAATTAGTGTGATGAGATTTTTGGAACCGTTGTCGGGGAGGCACAAAAGGAATTAGTTTTGAAATATTTTAGTTTGTTCACACATTTAAGACTGGAAGGAGTGAATAAGGTAAGACAAGAGGTACGAACCTGCACAACCACTTTTGTGAGTTTTCAAAAGAACTAGTCATGTGCGATTTGCATGAATATACCTAGGGATAATAAGGGTTGGTTTGTTAAGACATAAAAAGTAGTTGTTTCATAAAAATAAAAATAAAAACAACCCCCCCCTATAAAACCACTTAGTAAATCATCACAACCATCTACTAAGCCATCTATTTAATCATATTTGCAACCATATACTAAGCCATCTACTAAAACAAATATTTCATCATTTTCACAACCATCTATCAAAACATCCAAAACCCCCTCGTTACTAATTTGCTTGCAGGTACTAAGAGGGATACAAGGAAAAGGATCATTGTGGAGAGTTCAAAACAGACTCAGATAGAGGATACCATTGAACAATTTCAAGATCTAGAAGAAACACCAGAAGGTTGGAGTAAACAATTTTGGATCTTTTGGGACAATAAGATGGTTGATGAGGAATATCACATTGGAGGAGGAAGAATATCAAGAAGAGAAGGTGAAGGTGAAAGAGGACTAGGAGGTGGGGAGGAAACACAGATAATACCAAGAAGAGAAGGAGAAAGATAAATAATATTAGAAGGAAGAGGAGAACAAGAAAGAGGTCTGAATGATGCAGGAGAAGAAGAACGAGAAGAGGTTACTTTTGGTTTTCCCATCTTAGATGTACTTGCAGAATTTGGCAATGAATTAAAGATGAAAAACATTCCTCCTTCTATTCTTCCTACTTTCATGGTATGGCCTCTGAAGATCATGATTCATTTTTGTTTGAATTTGATATATTATGTCGTACTTATGGATATACAAATGATGCTCATAAACTTCGTTTGTTTCCTTCCACTCTAAAGAGAACTGCTTTAAAATGGTTTATGGGGTTAGGAGAAAATACTATTGGGCATTGGGATACTATGAGGAAGAATTTCCTTCAGAAGTATCAAGCTTACTGCAGACCAAGAGATTATAAGGAAGATATCTTCAGGATGGATCAACTAGAAGATGAGAACTTAGAGGACTACCTGGAGAGATTTTTGTACAATTTGAAAAAATCGAAACATAGTTTCTTAAATTTTGAAATTATTCGTACAATATTTTTAAAAGGCATTCATGACAAATATTTTGATATTATTAATCTCATGGGATCTCGTGACATTTTAAATTTACCATTTGAACAAATTCTTGAAATGTGCAGTAAATTCTCCACGAGAAGAGCTAAGGCTGGAAAAGGATCGAGATATGCCCTTTTCAAAGTCACCAAATCAGCCACGAGGAGTATAACTAGGGAATAAATAGGCAATTTGATGGAAAATTTTAAAACTGATCTTTTGAGTACATTAGGTTCTCAAATTGATACATTGAAGGATAAAAAGAAACAAGAAAAGCAAAATTAATATTTAGCGGTTTTTTTCCATCGATGTGAGAAAAAACATCCACCTAGAGAATGTCCTTTAGATAGTATTCAAGTTTGTGGCACTTGTGCAGAAAACCATTCAACAAAAAATTCCCATCATTTCCAGGAATCAAAGTAGTCTTCAAAGCTGAAAGCACAGTAAAAAAATCTCTTTATTACGTTGCACCAAGAATACCATGATAGCCACTCACACCAGGTATGCCTCAATATCCTTCTCAACAATTTCGTTCATATTTTAATCCCAATTATATACAAAACAAATGGAATGCCCCTTTTCCTTGGAAAGCATGGCCTCCTCAGCAGGCTTAAAATCAAATTTTTCAACAAGGTTGATGAAGACCCACTTATGGAAACCAACCTCCCTATAATCCTCAAACACCATATTATCCATATAAACAATCTTATTTTAAACATCAATCTTTCCCATTTCAACAACACTCAAGTATCCTTTCCAACGACAACCATACCTGCAACAACAACAAATTCCACCCACTAAATACCCATAATTACTCAACAACCATATTATACACCTCTTCCACCAAAAAAAATTCAACCACGACAACTACCGTTTCCTTCTAATCAACCGCCTCCTAGACCAACCCAAATTCCACCACAAATGGTATCTAATCCTAATAATAAAGTGGAAAGACCTGCTTATAATGTTGAATAAGGAACATTGCCTACTTATGGAATTGTTTGTCTAGGATTTCCACTTAAGTTCTGGTAAAACACTCCATAAAGAACCCCCCATAGTTGTAGAAGAAAAAGAAACTCCTAATAAACCTGACACTATTTCACACAAGTCAGTTGAAATTCATAAGGAACAATTACAATTAACCAAAATACCTCATTTTCTAGAGAGGTTAAATTTGGAAAAATATATAACTCCTTTTGAGCATGATTTATTAAATGAACTAAAGAAAATATTTGTCAATATTCCCTTATTGGAGGAACTATGCCTTAAGAAATTAGGGAGACAAAAGAAGGATCCAACAACAATGCAAGTTGTTGGAAAACTAGCTAGCCTAATGCCAACAAACATCACAACAGAAAAATATGTTGATCTAGGTGTACCAATTGTTACCATATTAATAAACAATATTTCTTTTCCAAACACCTTAATTGACTTAGGTGCAACTATCAATGTGATGACCATGGAGACAATGGAAAAACTGAATCTTTTTAATCTTCGACCTACACCTACAATATTAGAAATGACAGATAGATCTCGAGTAAAACTAGAGGGTGTATTATATGATTTCATTGTATCTTTGGATTCATTAGAGTATATTGTATACTCTTTAGTTCTTCAACCAAAATAAAACCTAGGTGGACACCCTCTTATACTTGGAATACCTTGGTTGGCAACAACTAGTTCTCTTATTAGTTGTAGATAAGGAAATATGATTATTTCAAGAGGGAGAGAAAGCAAGCAAGTGACACTTTCTACACCTACTAGATCTATTACTGAACTAGAAAAAATATCACGGCTTGAAGAAACATACTATGAGGAAGAAACAATTCATTATTTTTACAATATTAATCAAGAGAAGAGAATGATGAGAATGAAATTAATCACCTTATTTCCAATCCAAATTCCATAGAGAAATTTGAATATTTTCAACAAATATCCACCAATGATCTTTTTGAGCAAAGTTTTCAAGAAAATTGTACAATAGAATCTTTACAATATTCATTTGAAACTATATTTCTTGTAAACACAATATCCGATTCACACAGTAAAACCATTGAAAATTTTCCTCGGAAATGTTTGAACATCAATTCTAATTTGAAAAATTCCCAAGAAGAAAAGATAATTCAATTATTGCAGAAATGATCTAAGGAATTCACATGGGATTAAAAATATATGCAAGGTATCCACCCAGATACTTGTACACATCTCATCTACATAGACAAGAATGTTAAACATGTCAGACAACCACAAAGAATAATGAATCCTATGCTAAAGGAGATGGTGAAAGAAGAACTCCAAAAAATGATTAAAGTAGACTTTATCTATCCTATCTTAGATGGCCAATGTGTTTCTCCCTTGGCTATAGTGCCCAAAAATAATGGAAAAAGGCGAATTGTGTAGAATACAGAGAATTAAATAAAGCAATTGTAAAAGATTATTTTCATCTACCCTTCATCGACCAAGTCCTGAACACATTATCAGGAAATAAATACTTTTATTTCCTTGATGGATTCATCAGCTACAATAAGATCAAAATATCCTTTGAAGACTAAAACAAGATAACATTTACATGTCCCTGGGGGACATATGCATATAGAGTCCTACCCTTTGGGTTATGTAATGCACCAACTACCTTTCAAAGGGAAGCCTTGGCCATTTTTTCGGATTTAATACATGAATGTGTGGAAGTTTACATGGATGAATTTTCAATGCATGGAGATGATTTTGAAGATGCTTTAAATAATTTGGAAAAAGTTATGATAAGATGGTTGGAAAAAAATATAGCACTTAATGCAAACTGAAGGAATTGTTCTTGGTCATCATGTGTCTCCTACGGGACTTAAGGTATATCCAACTAAGATAGAGATCATTCTTAAATTTCCAATTCCATCATATCAAAAAGGATATTTGAAGTTTTCTAGGCTATGCAAGCTATTATCGTAGATTCATAGAAAATTTTAGTAAAATAGCCTTGTGTTTGTTTAAATTACTTGTGAAAGATGCATAATTTTGTTGGGATACTAATTGCCAATCTTATTTCCAAATTCCCAAAGAAAAACTCTTATCAACACCAATATTGAAGGGACCAGACTGGAGCTTACCATTCCACATATCCATAGATGAATCTGATACAATAGTGGGAGCAGTACTAACCTATGTTATCTACTTTATTAGTAAAAACTTATCTCCAACTGAGCTCAATTATACAGTGACTGAAAAGGAAATGTTGGTAGTTGTCCATGTTGTAAATAAATTCTGACATTACATTACTAGATACAAAGTCCTTGTCCATATAGACCATTATGCCATTAGATTCTCAATGAATAATCCTATTAAAAATAGTAGAATAACGAGATGGTTATTATTGTTGTAGGAATTCAATATTACTATCATAGATCAACCTGGAAAGGAAAATAAGGTGGCATAATTTATTTCACGTCTTAATAATCTCGGTGAGAGTGTTCCAGTAGCACATTATTTTATGGGTGAAAATTTATTCACTATATCCATTAAATCCCCATGGTTTGTGGATGTGGCTAATTATTTAACCACATGGAAATTACCAAAACACTTTTCACCATGAGAAAAGAAGAAGGTTATTAAACAAAGCGCTAGATGCTCATGGATCAAAGGAGATCTTTTCTATACTAGATTTTATTTGATAATACATAGATGTGTTAGGGAAGATGATTTATTTGATATTCTAAAATCATATCACGATGAACCATGTGGTGGGAATTTTTCAGATAATATAACAACCTATAAATTACTTCATCTCAGATACTATTGACCAACTCTTTTTAGAGATTCCAAAAAGTATGTGAGAAGTTGTGATAGTTGTCAATGAATGGGATGACCAACAACAACTGATGAGATGACCCTCCAACCACAAATTCTCATTGAAGCATTTGAGAAATGGGATCTGGACTTCATAGGACCCATTGATACTATGTCACATGGAAAAAGATACATCTTGGTATGTATTGATTATGTTACCAAGTGGGTCGAGGAGAAATCTTTGATAAGAGAAATTGAGAAAGTTGTAGTCAATTTCTTGTTTGAAGATATTTTTGTCAGATTTGGGGTTCCAAGAGAAATAGTTATAGATCAGGGAGAATAGTTCACTTCAATACTTGTAAGAGGAATCATTGAGAAATACAAAATCAATCATCAAAAATATTCCCCTTACCATCCATAAACTAATGGGCAAGTGGAGTCCACAAATAAAGTTTTAGAGGTAATCATGTTCAAGACAATCCGACTTCATCTGAAGGGTTGGTTGGAGAAGCTTCCTAAAGCCTTGTGGGCCTATAGGAAAAAATAGAAGAACACCACCAACTTCACTCCCTATGAAATAGTGTATGGTAAGCAAGTCCTTCGTCCTATTGAATTTCAAATTCAAACTTTTAGAATGGCAGCAGAACTAGGAATGGACTTGACTAAGGCTAAAAAACAAAGGATTGTGCAACTGAATGAGTTAGATGAAATCAAATAGGATTCCTTACATTAGACTATTTTAATTCAGCAAGAACAAATAAATTGGAATGATAATTTCATCAAGAAAAAGAAATTTATAGTTGGTGACTGGGCCTTAATACTCTTTGATTCTAAGTTTAAGGATTTCAAGGGAAAATTCAATACTCACTGGCTAGGTCCTTATGAGATCCAGGAATTTTTTGAGAATGGGTATTTAAGGATAAGGGAAATTGATGAACCTGGAGTTTCATTTGTGGTCAATGGCCACAGGTTGAAACTCTACAACAGACCAATCAATCATAATGCATTTGTTTCTCTTATATCTCAACAAGCTGAAATGGAAGTTGTAAAAAAAGGAAGTATTACTTCCATCCCTTTTTCATCTTGAAATTCATTATTTTCTACATAATAAACTCAATTTAGTGGTGAAAAATAGGGTCCTGACACCACTAAACTCAAATTTCTGCTCGGGAGACTGGCAGGTAGAAATGTGTATGTAAAAAAAAAGAGAGAGAGAAAAAAAAACAGAATAAAAAAATTAATAACATAATAATAATAATAATAAAATGAGTCTAGTGGGGAAAACCAGGTTTTTGGCACCACTAGACTCGAATTTTTGTTTGAAAACCAGGTGACTGGAGGGAAACAATTTACATTGAATTATTCTTCAATAATTATAGGATTTGCTTAGATCTTGTAACGATCCATAATTTTTTAAAAACACTGAAGGAAAAGAGATCAAATATCATATTTCTTATGCTATATTTAGTGTTATGATCAACAATATAATCTTCTCTATTCTTAGAAATTTCAGTTCTTCAAATGCTAAATTCCTACAAGAAAAATTATGAGAATTTGATTTTATTTTGAGTCATTAATCAAGTTATTTTTACAAATTTCTGACTCAAACCAACATAAATATTGATCACCAAAATAGTTAATGAAGACATTACAATAGACATACAAATAACATGCATTCGAAAAGCATATATCCAAGGAGAAAACATTCAAGAAGCAAGTAGTCAAAACAACCAAGCAACATACAAACAATTTGCAGCCACCAGAGGAACATTCTAGCTACAAATTAATAAACATAAGCATAAGCATTTGGTACACAAAGGTTTGATATTTTTGATTTGTTATTTAGAAAATAGAATAAAATTAAAAAAATACTTTTAAATCCTTTATAGTCTTTTCTTTCACTACATCATCCATAATCTTTCACCTTGTCCATAATCTATCTCACTCATTATTTCTATCATAAGCTATTTATATCATGCATATCCATATACTACCCATCCTTTTATTCCAATATCCTAGTATATACCCATTCTTTTACTTATCTTTCCATATGTTTAAATCCCACAATTCCTATCTTATAATGCACCAATAAATAAACCATTTTATAACCGAACGATTATATGACTCTACATTCTCATGTTTACAAGAACAACCCACATTTAGTAATAAGACAATTCCACCTCATTTTCATTGTGTGCTAAAGACATTTTGAATGGGTTTCGAAGAAATATTGTTGTAGGTATTGAGGAACAGAAATTCGAAGACAAAACCACGAATTGAGCCACGAATTTGCATAGAGGAAAACATTATTCGAGTCTAGAAGTAACAATTACATAGAAAGAGGTTCTTATTCCACAGTCACTTGATCTAAAATAGACAAGGGCACACAAAAACTAGATATTAAAGGTGTAATTAAGCAGAGAAAGGAGGTAATTTCATATAAGCAATACATTTTTCAAAAAATTTGAGAGCATAAAATCAGTTTTGCGGGTCTACAAACAAGTTTTATAGAGGTAATTTCATATAAGCAATACATTTTTCAAAAAATTTGAGAGCATAAAATCAGTTTTGCGGGTCTACAAACAAGTTTTATAGAGAGAAGGGTTCCCAAAATTTGAAGAAATATAACCAACAATTTCAATAATTGAGCAGACTCAAATCTAATCAAAATTTCTCAAGAACTAGAGGTAATTATATCAAGCTAAAGTCTGTGTGTTTAAATTCCAGAAATATATATAAAAAAAAGACAAGTATTTTAAAAACGGTTGTGAGAATTTAACTAGATGAAGTTACCTTGGTAGGATTTCATGAAGAATGTGAAGAAATCTTAAGGAGGGAAGGTTGGATTGATTTCTTTGGAAAATTTGAGGGGCATAATATATAAGTAACTAGGGAATTTTCCTATAGTTTTGATGGAGAATGTGCCCAAGTAGGAAACCTCACATTGCATATCTATGAGAATTTGTTGTCTGAAATAATTGGGTTGCCACAAACAAGAGACAAGTGGTTTAAGAACAAGTATATAAAAGAAAATGCTTGAATTCCATACATGTTGAGGAATATGAGGAGGTTGAATTGGACTTCTGGAGTTCCCAGAATCTGGCTCAAAGATCCTTGAAGGATTTAGCATTTATTAATCAGAAGTTTGTCACATGTGAAGGAAGATTTAACTTAATCTTTCTCTATCACATCAGGTTACTAATGCATTTAAAGAATGACCAACCTCTAAATATGCCATACTATTTGTTGAACAACCTTACTAAAATGGCTAAGGAAATTCAAAGACAAAGCAAGAATGTTGAGAGGTCCCTTTATCATCATGGCCTCATTAAATTGGTTGTGAAACATGAGATTTCAAAGCAGGGCATATGATGGTCATAATTCTTGGAAAACAATGGTTTTGAAGATGATGAAAAATGAATTGAAGATACTTTATAATATGCATCAATAAATGTCTCCCAAGAAACAATTGGGAAACAAGAGCCTTCTGATAGACCAAGGCAAGATAAACAAAAGAGAAAGAAAAATAAAAAAGTAGGGAAATGGTAGAATCTACAGTGTCATTGAAGATGACAAGAGCCGCGGAAAGAAAAAATAAAAAAGGAAAAAGAAGAAAGGAAATGAAGAAAACCAAGTTTTGAAAATATATCAAACAGGCCAAGGACAAGATTCCAACGAAAACCTACTCCTGAACTTGATCGAAGCCAAAAAGAATTAGTTAAGTACATAGAAAACCTGGAAAAGGAAGAAGGAGAACCATCAACAATCAATAAAAATCCTTCAAATGTAGCAGCAAATCCAGAAAATTTACCACCAGATACTTCAAAGAAAGAATCATATAAACAGGTGACAAGCCATAGTTTAAAAACTTAGCTAAAGAAGAAAAAAAAGAGATAAAGAATCCAAAGAAGGAGATTACAGAGTTGACAGTTTTGGACAATTACATCATGGATGAAAATGAAATTTTTAAGCAAAACATTACAATAGTGGTAAAATAAAATGACAACCCAAAGGAGGAATTGAAGAAATTAAAAGATGAAAATGCAAGAATCACTCAAGAAAAATCCTAGGAGACAGGTCAACCCTCTAAACAATATAAATTGAGAAATGCAACAAGAACTCGGGATCGGAATGAGGAAATAAAAAATCCAACTCAGAGGCCAAAGAGAAATATTGATAAGGCATCTACTTCAAAAGTGGATGTTTTGTTGGAGGCAACAGAGGCACTCTAAAACCAGAAGAAGGATAATTTTGAAATTTTGTTTTTTGCATAAGGGACATGCAAAAGTCCAAGTTTGGGGGAGATGTTGGGTTCATATTTTGTCATAAAAAAACCACCATGCACACCTCCTTTTTACCCATTCTTTCCTCCATTTTTGGTATTTTTTGTACCCATTTCCATTTAGTCAAATATTAATAAAGGATTAAGAGGTAATTATTAGTTTATTTCTATTTTTCATTTAACAAGCAAAAATATTGATTTTTTTAGTTTTTATTAGTCATTTACCAGAAACATTATGTTCCAGTAATCACTCCTAGGTTAGCATATTTGTAGGTAGATTAAGAGGAAATTGACACTGGGGTTTTCTTCCAACCTCCACACTATGGATCGTGTCCTCTTGATGCATGAAAAATAAATCAGAATCATGTCAGTCAACACGTGGTTCGAACGCTCTCCACAAGGAAAATTACAGCAACATGTACATGAATATGATTTCTCATGATTTTTGGAGGAAAACGTTCACCATGAGCTCGATCCAGCATAGATAGGGGGTTGTTAATATTGTCATTACTCCAAAGAAGGTTTTTAGGCTTAGTAGTTACATTTCATTATGTATAAATATGCTAAACTTTGAGGCTTTTTAAAAATAGTCGAATGGGAGAACTTATGAATTCATTGTGTAACTGATTTTATGCTTAATACAAATATTTGACTTCATTTATTTAGTATTATTCATTTGTTCATAATCCAATATTGGAGGTCCCCCATTTTTGGTTCATGTGGTAGTAGTGTAAATAGTGTGTGAGTTTCTACTTCTTTACAATTTCTTTGTTTGATAGAATTCTCTTTTGTTATCTCATTTCTAGATCAGATTTAGATTAATGTTACATTGGTTGAATT
>ML790089.1:146410-164684 GCA_009831015.1 Picea engelmannii
GAAAGGCGGGGGGGATCCGGAATCCCATGCGCGTCGTTGATCTGGGCACGTGAATATCTGCCGTCCAATATCGCTCGTTGCTTACCACAGGCACATTTTGAGCCCGGTACTTAGGGTAAGTGGGTTTTTGACCCACTCCTTTGCATTCTAACCCCCTTACAAGAAATATCGCTAACATTTGGCTCCATGGGGGATAGAGTCGTCCCTGTGATGCTCTAAGAACACTTTTGCAGATTTAGTGCCTTGTTGTTGGGCTATGGAGTCATTTATTAGGCTGAAAACAATATTTACAAAACAAAACAAAAAGAGACGACTGCGGCTCATAGAAAACATTTCTTTAAGAAACGCCCATTTACTGGGCCATTAAAAACTTCTTTGCCTTCCAGATCCTGCAACCTGTAAGTGTTGTTTGAAAATACTTCAAGGATATTGAAATGCCCAAACCAGAGGGCATCAAATTTACTATGTTTGCCTTTTTCCTGCCTGGGTGCATCCCATTTGAGCACCAGATCACCCTGCTCGAATTCTTTCTTTCTGCTTTTCCTGTGAAAAGCCTGCTTGATCTTCTGCTAGTGATTATAGGCCCTGTCCATGACCTGTTCTCTGACCTGCTGCACTTCCACCATCTGATGAATCCTTCTGACTATATGGTTAGGTTCTCCTTCAAAGTTCTGGAGGAAATTCGCCACAGATAAGGTGAGTTGAGTAGGGAAAACAACCTCTATTCCATAAACCAGTTGGAAAGGTGAGATGCCCAGGGATTTCTTTGTTGTCACCCGATCAGCCCATAGAGAAAATTTGAGCTTTGAGTCCCAGGCCCTTTTATTGTCCTCCAGTAGCTTCTTGATGAGATTGATCAGACTTTTGTTGGAGGACTCTCCCAGTCCATTTCCTTGAGGATAATAGGGAGTAGAGTGAATCAGCGAAATCCCAAACTGTTCACAGAACTTGACCAGAGGCTCAGACCGAAAAGGGGAGGCATTATCAGTGACAATTCTGTTGGGGCAACCAAATATGGCTACAATATCTTCCAGGAAGCTGATAATTACTTTGTGAGAAGTGCTTATAGTAGGGACAGCTTCTATCCATTTGGTGAAATAGTCGGTCGCAGTCAGAATCCATCTGTGCTGGCCACTTGAGGGAGGATGAATTTCTCCGATAAAGTCCAATCCCCACTGCTAAAAGGGTGTTGAAACTACTACAGGCCTCAACGGCAGAGACCTAAGCTGTTTCTTTCCTGAGAACTTCTGGCATTTGATGCAAGCCCTGATTTCCCTGCAGACATCAGGAAATAAGGTGGGCCAGTAATACCCGGCCCGGAGGATCTTGTGAGCTGTGGTCTTCCAGAAATGATGACCTCCGCAGAGGCTCCTATGGAAATCGAACATAACCTTCTGGGCTTGTTGTGGGTCCAGACACCTTAATAATACCCCCAGAGGGTCTTTCCAGTACAAGGCTTGGTCAATAAGACAATATCTGACTACTTTGAGCTTTAAAGTTTTGGCCTTACTTTTTCCCAATCCATCAGGAGGCTTCAATTCTTGCAGGAAATACAAGATATCCTTGTAACAGGCGCATGTTGCTAGTGATAAGGTACCTTGGAAATTTTTGTTGGATGGCTCAGCTTGCTCATTGATGAAGTTAATTCCCAAGGCTTTGCAATTGGATTCAGCCAGCAACTTGGACAAACCCTGCCCCTTTATCAACTTGGTGGGCTTGATCTCTAGATCAAATTCTAGGATCTTGTTAATCCACTTACCTCTTCTTCCGTCTATGTCAGGCTATATAAGAATATCCTTCACAGAAGTTGAAGGAACATATGCAATGATCTTTGAGTGCAACACATAGATTCTGAAAGCTTTGAGAGCTTTCACCAATGCATAGGCCTGCTTTTCCATAATATCGTACCAGAGTTTTGCATCTCTCAATGCCTTGTTGTAGAAGGCAATAGGTTGCTCTCACCCTTGATCATTTTTCTGCAACAAGACCGTTGCTACCGTATCACGAGAAGCAAAGGATAAAATCAAGAAATCTTTAGAATAGTCAGGACTGATCATCACAGGTGCCTTAGTCAATGCCTTTTTTATTTGGACAAAATATTCCCTGGGTTCAGCGGTCCATTTTACTTCGTTTCCCTTCCTAAGCATGGCTATGATGTGTCTCACCAGCTCTGCAAAATTTGAGACGAATCTCCTCAGAAAATTAATCTTCCCCAAAAAGGCCTGAACCTCCTTCTTAGATCTGGGAAGTGACAGGGTATGAATTTCTTCTACCCTGCTGGGATCGATCTTTACCCCCTCTGCTGACACTACGTGGCCTAACAACTTCCCCTCTTTCATAGCAAATAAATATTTCTTGGGGTTTGAAGATAGGCCAAACCTCCGACACTTCAGGAAAACCTTCTTTAAATGGCAGCGGTGCTCCTTGTCTGTCATGGAGAAGACCGTGATGTCATCCAGATAAATTACTACAAACTGGTCCTTCTCTCCGATGAATGCTATGTCCATGGCTCGCTGAAATGTTGCTCCTGCATTCATCAATCCGAAAGGCATTTTGGCATACATGAATGTGCCCCAAGGAGTGGTCAAGGTTGTCTTTTCTCTGTCCTCGGGCATGACTGATATCTGATTGTAACCAGAGAAACCATCAATCATGGATATTCTAGATGCACCGGTTACCCTCTGCAGTATGTGTTCCATGTTGGGTAGGGGATAATTATCTTTCTTTGAACTCTGGTTCAGGTTCCTGAAGTCGACACAAAGCCTGACTTCTCCATTTTTCTTTCTTACCGGGACCAAATTGGACACCCATTTGGAGTATCTTAAGGGGATAATGATGTGGGCTTCTAACAGCTTCTTCACTTCTTTCTCCATGACAGGAAGCAACATGGGATTTATTTGTCTTAGTTTCTGCCTAAACGACTTAGCCTCTTTCTTTAGTGGAATCTTGTGTTCGATGACTGATGTGTCATATGTCTTGAGGTGTCAGTTGTGTCAGCATCATCACCTGAAACTCTACCTTTCACTGCCACATCATTCCCATCAAACAATATTTCCAACGGGACTATCCCTTTCAGAATGTAATTGCTTGGCAGTTGGATAATCTAATGATTAGCTATTTTATTTAAAAACTCCCCAGGGTGAGGGTCCCCTTCCACGTCAGGATCTTCGTCAATGTGCAATGCAGAAAACTCATCAACAGATTGGAGAAATTTTTCGATTTCCAAATCATCTTCAAATACCTTCCAATGCTTGACATTGTCCGGTACAGAGGGTCTATATTTTATTTCAACATCGGATCTGACAGTGGGCAGCAGGGGAACCTCAAGCAAACTAGTTGTGACAGCTAAAAAGTCAGCTGAAGCATTTTCCTCCCTTGGAATGAAAGAAATGTTAAAAGCCAAGAAGAAATTATCCACTAGGTCCCATACCTCGTTCCTGTAATTCTTGAGCCGAGGATGCTTGGCCTGATAAACATTTTTTACCTGCTGGATGATCAACTCTGCATCTCCAAACACATCCATCTCCTTTATTCCCATTTCCTTTGTAGCCCTCATACCCAGAACAAGAGCTTCGTACTCTGCCACATTGTTGGTGACTTCGAATTCCAGCTTGTATGACAGAGATATGGTCTCTTGACAAGGGGATATGAATACCACTCCGGCACTTTCACCTATACTAGAGGAAGCTCCGTCAAAGAACATCTTCCAAACAGAGGCGACTGGAGGAGGCATCTCCTAGTTAAGAATGGGTCGCTTTCGAATCTGTAAAGGGGCCTCAGGAGTTTCAGTAATCTGTAACAAACTAGACCCTAAGTTAGTGTCAAGTGCAAAGATGGGGTGATTTGTGGGGTTCACTTCATCACTGACAATATAGGCTAGTTGGGCTTCTCTGTACAACCTCATGTGTTCCCCTCCAAAAACTGGAATGGTGGCATATGTGAGATCCATCTGTAATGTTCCTCCAAGTCTCTTAATCCAAGACCTTGACAACAGCATGCCAAACTTGGGGGGAACATCAGCTACCACAATATCCATGACCATACTCTTCATGGGCAGCTGAAACAAAGAAACTACCAGGTCCTTGATGACTCCCAAACATTTCACCCTCCTGGAGTCAAAAGAATAGAGGTCATGATAGGCTCTGGTGACTTTCAGCCCTAGCTCTTCCATGATGATTTTGGGCATTAGGTTGTGAGAGGCCCCTGAATCCATTAAGCAGTTGTGCAACACTTTATTATGTATGTTCAGGGACGTGTAGAAAGGGGGGGATGAGTCATCTCTATCTTCTACCATGAGTCTGAGGACAACTGTTGGCTTTTCATCTTGGAGGTTTATGGAGTCTGTGGGAGGGCATGAGGTTTCAGACTGCAAAAGCTCAAAGAAGCACTTTTTGAATTCTTCATGTTTGATTAGCTCAATGAGGGGCACAGGGATTCTGATCTTTTGAATCTCATGCTCGAAATTAAAAGAAGATGCAAGCTTTGGAATTTCTCTTATTTTAGGGGCATGATTGTGGACAATGGGAGAGAGGGGTTGAGCCTTCTTACCTCTGTGGTCGTATGCTACCTTATTAGCAGGTTTCTCTGTTCTAGCGGACTGCTCATGAATATCAGGTGTTGTTGTCTTTTTGTCGGACCTCAGGTTATACATGCCTCGGCCGCCGCTAACCTTGTCTCCCTTGCTCAATTCATTTAGTTGACCGTCCATGAGAGAATCCTCATATTCTGATTGAGTGAGATGAGGAAGAGGAGGAGTATCTCCAAAGAAATGGATTTCAGGTTCAAATTTGTTTGTTTCCCCTTCTTCATCTTCGGCCACAAAATTGTTCTGAAAAGGGGCCTAAATTCTTTGGTCTTCTCTATCTCTCCCTCTTTCCTTTTTCACATTCGGGGGAGAAAATTATTTGGTCTTCTGAAACCTCCTCCCTTTTCGGCGTTTTGGGGACCTTTGTATGCTTGCCTCCCTTCCACCCTCATTCTTTCCATCTCTGCAGACAAGGACTTCACCATCCTAGTCAATTCATCCACCTGAGGGTGGGGCACCAGTGTGCCAGAAGTTGAGGCTTCAGATTTTCCCTTTCTTCTATCTGCGTCAGCCTTGCTCCTTAGTCTGTCAGCTGCCAATATATTGGATTCCACCTCTACAGTCGCGTCTTGCATTTGAGCTAGGGAGATAGCTCTTCTTTCTCTTAATAGGAGACAGAAATCAAGGTTGAAAGCTCCAGCATAGGAAATTTGGGCGGAGGCTTCCGAGGGCTTTATCTCGGCAGGAATCTTATTATACATTTTATTGAATCTTTCAGAGAAGTCAGAGACAAACTCTCCTTCCATTTTATTGAGAGACCCAAACTCTGTCATGTAATACATGAAATCCTTCCTATCTCCCCACTGCTTCAGGAAAACGCTATCCAGGGCGTCAATTCCAGCAATAGATCTGGGGGCCAATCCTTTAAACCATTTCCTCACCTCGCCATCCAGGCTCTGGACGAAGACTCTCATCCAGACATCTTCACTCTCAATGTTGAGGTTATCTGCATAACTGTAGAAAGCAGCCAGGTGCTCTTCTATAGTTATGTCCCCTTCCCCAGTGAACTTGGGCATGTATTTCAAGTAGTCTCCAGCAGGGAGAGGATTCATGGGATGGGGTAGGACTAAGGGGGTATATCTGGCATCGACTATGGCATCCATTCTATTCAGAGGGGGATTAGCACCAGCCATAGGGATATTAGGTAGTGGAGATCCTCGAGGAGAAGGAGCGTGAACATGAGATATCGGGAAGGAGGCTCCTGAAGGAGAGGGAGACAACAGGGAAAACAGAGAGAGAGATAAGGGATTTGAATGTGCAGATGCTTCTCTCTATGTAGTAATAGTAATAACAGGAGGGGTGGTGAGACCTGAGACCCGAGGTCTGTATTGAGGAACAACTTCCAGGAAGGGGGGAGTGACAAGGATCTCTCTTTCTGATACCAGACCAAGAGGAGAAAACTCAGAAGGAACACTCCCGAAGTTCAGAAAATGGGAAACTTCAGAGAAAGAACGGCTAGGAAGATGAGAACAAGAAAATGGAGTTTTTACAAAAGGAGGTGGGAAAATATATGGTTCAGTGGCAAGGCCTTCTCCTTGAGAGGGCTTCCCTTTTCTGATGATCACCTTCGGATTTTCTTCAGGCGTGGCCAGAGGCAGCTGTGGATGAGACCGCATGTGTCTACCGCTGGAAGCCACAACTAGTTGAACAGGTTCGACGCAGTGGATTCGTCACAATGGAGCCGCCAAGTGCACAGTAGCAATCTCAATAGTTATGATATCTGATGCACCTTCAGAATCAGTTGATCGTTTTCGTTCAAATCCGGGGAAAATATTCAACTTCGTCCCCGGCAACGGCGCCAGAAATGTTAGCGTCGGAAGTCACTCCTGGATTGCAGCAGGAGCAGAGCCCGACACCCATCAGTTTAATGTCACGATTTGTTATAAAGGGATGATCAAATGGAAAGAAACTCAGAACAATATCGTCTCAACTCTGAAACTAGGCCAGGCATGCATGGGAAAATGAGGTCTTAGATCAACTTCAAATAGTGAGTTGTAATAAAAGGTGAGCAGGGGGGATATTTGTATGAGAAGAGTGCGAAGGTTTGTCGTAAACATCAGGTTTCTAACAGACTGGAGAAGAAAGCATCCAAATGCGAGATCCTTTTACATTCAAACATGGAAGACTAGAGAATACAATAATGTAACAACAAATCCTTTATCATAACATAACTGCAACAATCCATGCGAATCATTCGATCATGAACTCTCTGGTATGAGACGAAAACATAGACGGAGTAAGAAAACTGTTTGTCATAAAACAAGAAATCTTAGATACAGATGCATAACCAGGAAGCCAAAATGGTCATTAAAACTTTACAGTTGGGAGCCTTGCTCTACCATCGATCCATACAAAAATGGCGAAAACGCCTACATATACTCAAAACAACAACAGCAACAAAATCGAGACGCTGCATTAAAAGCTTTGTGTCTGCATGGCCTCTGACAAACTACACCAGCAACCTCTGAATTATTGTGCACCTACGACGGACGCAATCGAACTCCTGACAGTTCCATGGACGAATCGACGTGATTTAATTCAATGTTGGACTTTCCCATTATGGCGGAGGCGATGTCTAACCACCACCAACTACCTCAATAACTGCTTCGTTGGGATTGAGGATGGCCTGGCCAACTCGGCATATCTACGACGTGGTAGATCCTTACCACTGCCACCTGGATTAGTTGAACGTCCTGATGAATAAACGCGGAGGCCAGCGCGAAGGATGGGGCACCTAACAGGAGTGGTGGCACCAAATCTATGAGGGCGAGGCATGAACTGATGAGGGGCGAGAGAGGTTACAGGGGAGACACATGGCAGAAGGAAATAAGCAGAGGAAGCAGAAGATGAGATGTAATGGGCACATTTTAGTGGATGATGAGATGGGGAATGGGACCGCACGGACCAGAAGAGGGGAGATGGACAGATGTCGGGAGATGAGGAAAGGGCTAAAGGGAGCGAGCCTCATCACACGGTCAGGTGTGGAACAGTTGGCAGGGGGGAGGATGGTCCACAAGATGACACGACGGGGAAAGGGCCCACACTGATTAACAATGGAGCAGCTGAGAAAGACGAGATCACCTGAGCACCGTTGATCCGGGCACTTAGATATTGACCGTTGGGAAGATGTGAGGCTGATTTTGGACCCCCCCCTCCGCTTAAAGGTAGAAAGGTGGGGGGGGTCCGGAATCGACTTGCGCGTCGTTGATCCGGGCACCTCAATCATAGCCGTCGGAGAGATGCGTCCCAGATTCCAGACCCCCCCCTCCGCTTAAAGGTATAAAGGCAGGGGGGCTCTGGAATCCCATGCGCGCCGTTGATCCGGGCGCTCGAATATCTGTTGTCCAATATCGCTCGTCGCTTACCACAGGTGCATTTTGAGCCCGGTACTTAGGGTAAGTGGGTTTTTGACCCACTCCTTTGCATTCTAACCCCCTTACAAGAAATATCGCTAACACTGTGTCAGGAAAATCTTTTTGAAGAAGAGGCAGTCATCCTCTTCCCTCTGAAGCCATTTTTCTTAAGGGTTTTCTTGATTTAGCCCTGGTCTCTGTTTTGTATAGTCTTTGGCCTAGGTCTGATAGCAGTTAGCTTTTTCTTTATCAAGATTTCTTGTTTTCTTGATTAGGGTTTGAGACAAGTTTTGTGAGTTTTTTCTGATTAACTTGTTTAGTATCGTCAGTAACTCTCTGCAAGCCGCAGTAGACCAGAAGTTGTTTTTTGGTCTCGTCTTGTCTTCACTTTTCCATTTTTACTTGCTTTAGAAGAAAATAAAAGAATTCATTTTCAAGTTTCTTATTTTGGAGCATATAAAAAAAATAAAAATCAGTTTCTTGTTTGGTTAAGTAGTTAGGTTAGTTGTTTTTTTAGGAAGAAGAGTGCTTTCTTAAGTTCTTTACTGAATACTTAGGACTTTAAGTAGCTCGTAGTCGAGCGAAATTCAGTTTTGATTTTTTTCTTGTAAAAGATCTTAGAAAGAAAAGTTAGTTAAGGAGTGTTCAATTTGCAAATCTTTGTTTGTTGAAAGAAGAAGTAATTTCGTTTTCAACATTTGTTCTTCTATTTTGTCTCTTAACAAACACCATCAGTTTCATTTTCGTTCCTTTGACTCAAGATAAACCACTTAAAATTAACACTTAATTAAAAATAATCAGACTTTGTGTTTGTAGGGTCCATTAACTAGATTAGGCTAGAGCCTTGATTTAGGTTGGAGAGGAAACTCTTCAAGGCTATAAAACAAACATAGGAGTCAGTGCTAGGGAGTGAAAAAATCCAGTAACGTGGAAACTATCTGGGATGCCCCTCTGACACATGGGCTAAACACGAGGTCGTGTGCGGAAAGGTAGCGGAGATAACCCCTCCAAAGCTGGACCAATCGTAGTGGAGGAACACATATAGAGGGATTATCTTGGGATTACGTTGATCACATTTTCCACAGAGATTTGTGGGTCTTGAATCTGTTCGAGGTCCTTAGTCATCTTCTGAAACACTTTCTTTCGATACCCTCAATAGGTTTCGGGCTTGATACCCTTCTCATTGCGGTCCACCCGACTGTCCACTGTACATGCCTCGTAGTTGTTCATGAGCTGGCAACCTAGTTGCCTTTGATTTTAGGGACTTACATAGGTGATTGTGGGGGTATACTGCGGTACCTAGGGTAGACATCGGACCACGCTTTGTAGAGTATACCTGGAGGGTGTTTCTGTTTTCGAGTCTCACTTGCACCGGTAAGTTTCTCTAGTGTTGGCTGTTATAACTTCTCTTCCAACTAGTAATAGTGGTTTGCTTGTTGCATCTCATAGGAACTTTTTCTAGTGTGTGTTTTAGTCTTCAATGATAGAAATCCTTAGTGTGTCATTGAACCTCTCACACAATGGAAGATCAAGAGATATGTTGGTCATGAAGGCTTTTGGGCCTGTCGTCGGTTAACTTGGAGCAACTACCTCCACCGCGAAGGTGAAGACTTGACCAAGAAGGGTCATTTGAGGTGATCAGGCCACAGGAAGTTGTACCCGAGCCATGTCTGAGAGGAGAACATTTGTTTTCGAATGGACCAACTATTTCTGACCTTGGAGTGGAAGCTCTCGGTTTGTATAACTCTCCTATCACTAACTTGTCGGTGCCACTTCCGATCCAGATTGCCCCTCCAAGGGTAACGCATCACGAGCGTCAGATAATCCTACAAGCATCAATGGAAGAAAATGATGCTACTTCATCAGGGAGTCCTCATACTCCCTCTACGACTGCCACAATCTGGGCCTTCCGCCTCCTAACTCACCTTCGCAGGTTCGGGCCACTATGGTCTCAATCGCCTCTACCTCAGGCAGTGGTTTGATTCCGTCCATGGCAGTGATCACTGCACCATTTACACAGAGTGCGATGGGCACTCCGTTTTCATACGGGATGCCCAACTTTGACATGAAATCAATCCTCTCCTACTCCACCTTACAGACTTTGGGTCTGGGGGCAGGGAGCTCAAACTCTCCTTTGTAAGGGTCCATGGGGGGCACCTCATCCCCTTATAATTTTTTTCCTTATGTCGGGGGTCATATACCTCCATCATCTCCCTCGCTCGGTGACACTCCTCAAAAACCCGTCTAGCCAACCATGAACTACAACCTGTCTAGAGCAGGCAGTCAAGGAACTTCTTCTAGTACCACACCAGTGGGTTCTTTTTCATTCTCTTTGTTCGGCACATTTGGTAAAAATGCATTCTCGTCAGCTATTCAGGGTACTATTCCTGCATAGGGGGCACACACTTCTCAAGGACCTTGGAATCCATGGCAGGGATCAGTTCCCTCATCAGGGATGTTGACCGGGGGCAACCCCTTCCATGGTCAATGGAACCTCGAGCAAGGCTTAATACCTATGCCTGTTGGATTGGCAAGGGGCAACCCTCTTCATAACCTTTGGAACACTATGTCGGGAGCAATCCCTTCTCAATCCTCAACGTCCTACTACGGGAGTCAGTCGATGATGTCTCAACAAGCGCAGCATATGAATGTCGGCCTAGGCCATGGTTTTTACCAAAACCCAGGCCAACAACCTAACTTTTCCTAGCAATCTGGTGCCAGCCAAATCCCAGGATCCTATCCTCCTGTACATACTCAACAACCTAAGCTACCATTTCTAGCAACTTTGCATTTGCCTGACATGTCAATATTATTGAATGACCCTATATTTCATGATCCACATTGGCTTTCCATGCCAACCAAGTTTCCCTCGGACATTCCAAAGTTCGAAGGCAAGCCTAACGAAGACCCAGGTGATCATGTGACCACATTTCATCTATGGTGCTCATCCAATTCTTTGAGGAACGACTCTATTCAGTTGCATCTGTTTCAATGCACTCTTATCGAGAGTGCCGCGAAATGGTACATCAAGCTCGATCGCTCAAGATACTCTACTTTTGGCGAATTGTCAATGGTTTTCTTAAACCATTTTCAATTACCTGTGAGATATGATGTAGGCACAGAATTGTTGGCCAACTTTGAGTAGAAAAAGGTCGACCATATCTATGATCACATTCGAGAATGGAAATGCCAGAAGAGTTTGATTAAAGTACCAGTTCCACCAGCATTCCTGCTGGAATGGTTCCTTAAGTCTTTGGTACCCCAACTATCCAAGGACGTAGCAACGCCATGGGTCTTTTCGGAGGAAGAAGCGATAATGAGAGCTCAACAACTCGAGCTGATTTACTCTCAGTATGGTTTTCTTTACGAATTTTTTCCAGATGCGCCATGGTCTATTCTTGATAAGACCATACATAAGTTTGGACAACATGCTGACGGAATTGTTGGTTCAGAATAAGCAAAGACCATTGATTCATTGTCAAACCAATTGCAACAATTGTCAATACAGAAGACAGTGGCCAACCCAACTCCTAGTTTGGTTTCTCCCCTTGCTCAAACGTCGGATGTACACAGCATGTAATCGACAAACCCAAAGGCCAGCCAATAGGCCGAAGGGAAGAAAAAGCAACGAAAGAAGGGTAAGGGGGATAAGAAACCCACCAATAATGTTGGTGGGGGAAACACGGAAAGAAAGAAGTCAAATTATCCATGTAACCTCTGTGCGGAAGACCACCCGACTCACCTGTGCCCTCGACTCACAGAGGCCCAAAATTTATTGGCGTAGCAACAACCTGCAGTGTTAATGGACCCATTTCCTCATGGGAAAATTTTAACTCAAACCTTTGCGAACGCAGATGGGGGCAGTCAGGGACCCCCTTCCTCATCTATCAATCCCTCGACTTCAAACATCTACATGTTGAAAGGTGAAGCCCACATAGCTACTAGGGCACATGATTACGGAATGCCAAGTATTGCAGAAAAGAGAAAAGAAGCCGAAAACCTGTATTTTCCTCTCCAGATCAAGAGAACGATGGGTGAAAGAATGACAGGCATCCCGAAAGGGGCGTTCAAGAAAGCTTCACATAATAAAAACGCAAGGTCCACCCAGAACTACTCTGTGGTTGATGATTTGTCACAAAACCCTTGCGCAATGTATGCTTTGGAGGTCCTTCATAGCTGTCCTTCGTAGAGAAAGGCTCTGTTAGCCTCCTTAGGATCTGCCAAGACATGTAATTCAGGAACTATCACGCTTGATACAACCAACTTGAAACCTCGTCTCCCATACCACGTCACATTTCCGATAGTAGTGGCTCACCCCACAAAATCATCTACCTGGAATATTTTTCGCATGGTGGTTGATGAGGGTGCCTCGACATGCGTGATGTCGTTGGCATGTTGGAAGGCCATTGACCAACCCGTTCTGTCTCCTTCACCTACTCTTCTCACGACTTTCTATGGCCATTCTTTCAGACCACATGGAATCATTCCTTCTTTCCCCGTGCAGTTAAGAGGGAAGACTGTGTGCGTCGAAGTTGAAGTGGTTGATGCGCCTCTCGACTACAACCTCATGTTAGGAAGGAGTCGGACATATGCCATGCATGCAGTGGTTGCTATAGTTTTTTGGGTCTTGTTGTTTCCACATGAGGGTCGAATCGTGACCATTGATCAATTATCTTTCTCTCGACCTAACCCTTCATCGGGGGCATCCACGGTCCCGATGATTGATAACCCACAACCTAGTGTCATCAATGAGGGGGCTGGTTTGTGCCCACCTCTAATGGGTACTTTTGATTACCTGCCTCCTTTTGGTGATGTCAAAATGATATCGGATGTCCCCGGCCAGTCTAAGGCTGAAATATTTTTAGTGTCGTCGTTTCCTATGACTTACTTTAATGATCCATGGATTCTTCCCTCCCCATCAGCCATGATGGAAGGGATAGGGCACCATGGCATGTCCATGCCCTTGTCCACAGTAGAAGTTGTGTACTCTATATTCCAGCAAGCTTCATCCGACCCCGATCCGACTCCTTCACCGGAGTTAGATCCAGTTCTCGAGCATGCCTAGGCTCAAGGTTCCCTTGCCACTATTAATTCCTTAGACTTGGTCTTTCCCTCTGATGAGGAAATTTTAGAGGCATTGACTGGTCTAGAAATACCCTGGGATGATCTCCATCACATATCATACTTCCTCCCAAAGTTAGGAAGAATAGAGGCAGGAGAATTTGTGTTGACTATGACTGGAGATAGGTCTTGTCTTATTAATCCTCTGACTACGCAGGTACTTTATGTCGAGGGTAATATGGAAACCATCGCTAAAACAAAACCTATTGATATATCCAGAACCACTGACATCATGGAGAATGTCTTCATCGGATCAGATTGTTCCTCTGAGGAGATTCAAATCTATACATATTTATTTAAAGATTCCATGATGTTTTTGCCTAGTCTTATGAGGAAATTCCAGGCATTGATCCAAGAATCATTGAACATGAAATCACGACTTACCCTGACGCCAAGCTGGTACGATGGAAGCTTCGTCCAGTTAATCCTCAGAAAGTAGCAGCTATTAAGGATGAAGTAGAGAAACTACTCAAAGCTGGTTTCATCTGCCCTGTCCAATTGACTCAATGGGTGTCAAATCCCATTCCAGTGAAAAAAAAGCAAGGTATGATTCATGTATGTACGGACTTTCTTGATTTGAACAAGGCCTGTCCAAAAGATAATTTCCCCACTCCATTTATTGACCATATTGTCGATGAATGCACAGGTTGGGAGGTGTTTTCTTTCATGGATGGTTTCTTGGGATACAATCAGATATAGATCAAACCCGAGGACCAGCATAAAACAACTTTTATTTGTCTGTGGGGTACATTTTCTTATCGCAAGATGCCTTTTGGCCTGAAGAATGCTGCAGCCACTTTTCAGCGGGCCATGTCCTTTGATTTCCACGATCTCAAACACCTAGTTGAGGCTTACCTGGATGATTTAGCATCATGATCTCGCAAGAGAGATGATCATCCCACACACCTCTGACTTATCTTTGAGCGATGTCGCTACTATCAGATTCACTTGAATCCAAACGAATGTAGTTTTTGCATGATGCCAGGTCATATATTAGGTTTCATAGTTTCGACAACAGGGATCATGATCGATCCTTTAAAGGTTGAGGCGATAGTTCAGTTTCCTCCCCCGTGCACAGTCCCTTAGCTTCAGAGTTTTCATGGAAAAGTGAACTTTTTATGGTGTTTCATTGCAAACTATGTCGAGATCACAAAAGGGTTCATGCGTTTACTAAAGAAAGATGTTCCTTTCCATTGGGACGAAGTTGCTCAACGCTCTTTTGAAGCGTTGAAATACACCCTCATGCCTGCCCCCCTGCTTCGGCCACCCAATTATAATAAATATTTCTTATTGTATTTTTCTGCTACAGAGTTGACCATCGGCATGGTCTTGGTTCAAGAGGACATTTTTTTGAAGAGCACATGATTTATTACCTGAGTTGAGGCCTGGTTGGACCAGAAATCAACTACTCCCATGTTGAGAAACGTGTGTTGGTAGTAGTTCATGTTGTCCAATGATTCTGTCACTATATCTTGTTTCGCAAGACCATCGTCATTGTCATTGTGAATCTATTCCAATATGTGTTGACATGACGCGTAATCGGAGGAAAGATCAGTTGATGGATAGTTATCCTCCAGGAATTTGACTTGGATTTTTTTTCGGCGAAATCCAAAAAGTCATTGGTCTTTGTGGAACTCATCTCAAAACTTCCAATCGAGTCAAGTGATGTTATACCTGAAGAGTCGCCTATTAAAGGAGATATGTTTTTTATTGCATCTTCGAATCCCTAGTATGGAGATATACTAATCTATCTCCAGACTTTGAAGTGTCCCTCTTCTGCTTCTCATGACGAGTTTCGACGTATACGCCATCAAGAAAAAAACTATATTATTCTCGAAGACACTTTGTATCGTCGAGGTATAGATTGTATCCTTCGTCGATGTCTCACCCATGAAGAAGTAGAACTCGTGCTTAACGACTGCCACACTGGAGCATGTGGTGGTCATTTGTCTGGGTTGGAAACAACCCAAAATATTCTATGAGGTGGTTATTATTGGTCGACGTTAATCAAATATTGCATTGAATTGGTCAAGAAGTTCCACCCGTGTCAGAGCTTCTCATGGAAGATGAGGGCACATCCTTCTCCCATGTTTCTTGTCATCACATTTGGCCCCTTCACCAAGTGGGGGATTGATTACACTACATGCCACCCCCCCTCAGCCAGGGGGCACCATTATATCATCATAGCAGTAGGCTACTTTACCAAGTGGGTTGAAGCTATGCTGACGTTCAAAGATGATGGAGAGACAACAACTCTCTTCTTGTTTAGTCAGATAATAGCAAGGTTCGACATCCCGAAGGATATTTTCACTGACCATGGCAGTCACTTTCATAACAAAATGATGTTTGAATTAACATCAAATCTTGGGTTGAGGCAAGAACACTTATCACCTTATTACCCACAAGAGAATGGTCAGGTGGAAACTGTGAATAAATCGCTCAAGACCATTCTATAGTGAATGATCAATTTGGCCAAGTCAAATTGGCATTTGATGTTATACTCGACATTGTGGGCTTAACAAACGTCTGTAAATAATGCCACTGGTTTCTCACCTTTTCAACTTGTTTATGGGTTGGAAGCAGTCTTGCCTATAGAATTCCAGATCCCATCTCTTAAGTTGGCAGTACAATTATTGCCAGACACTTCACCGATTGATGAACTCTTATTATATCCTGAGCAGCTCGATGAGAAATGATGTGATGCATCCTTGGCTAACGAGGCTCACAAGCAAAGAGTCAAGTGTCAGTATGATCGGTTCATTCATCCTCGGATTTTCTCCGAAGGCGACCTTGTCCTGGTCTATGACCAAGATAAGGATCCACTGGGGGTAGGCAAATTCAAACCCATGTGGTTCAGACCGTTCATCGTGAAGGAAGTTTTAAAGAAGGGTGCTTATCGTCTGGTTGAATTTAAAGGGAAATATTTAGCGGAGCCTAGAAATGGGCTCTACCTCAAGAAGTATTACTCATAGGTGGGTCACCTTGGGTGACTTCTTGTATATATGTATAGCTTTAATACATTTTTTTAGTTTTTGTCTTTTTGGTTTTATGGACGTGTTGTTTTGATGTCATCTTTTCACTATGGCAGATGTCAAGTGAATCGGACGTGTTCATTGGATTTGCGGACGATGCTAGCCAACACACTCGGAGGCTTGTTTCTGTAGCTTGGGTGATTTTCACAACTCAAGGTCATTTGTTATATTCTGGAGGTATCAGTTTAGGTGATGCCAAAAACAATGTCGCCAAATATAGTGCAGTAATAGAGTTACTTCGTGACGCCTTGTCGCATGGTATCTCTTACCTCCGGGTCTACCTAGATGCACAATTGGTTGTGTCCCAGTTAAATGGGGTTTACCACGTTTACGATCCTACTCTACATCGACGATTCCTTAGGGTACGTCTCTTAGAACGTTGTTTTGATTACATTGCGTACATCCATGTTCCTAGGAGATTGAATCAAATGACAGATACTCTAGCTAATCAAGTATTAGATTGGCATATTGCACACATGTAAAGAAAAATCACACACATACACATGTAAATACATTTGTAAATAAATGTAACCCATAAGACATAAATATATATATATATATATATATATATATATATATATATCAAAAGTATCATAGTACATAGGTGGGTGCAAGCGCCTCAAAAAATAATGAGTCTGGTATATAATGCGGGGCTTATGCCCTCAAAAATATACAAAGAGTGCCCTCGACATGTAAACGGTCCACCCTAAGCTAAGTACGAGGCCTGTTGGCCCTACCATAGTGGAATACATTGTTTTCCAAACGCCGAAATAGCTGGACCCAGTTCCATGGCACCCCAACAACATGAGGTTGCATAGATGGTGGGAGATCCTAGATCTCATCCATAGGCACAGTACGAGTGATTGCGGACAGGTTCTGCTCCACTCATCTCAAAACTCTCTCAGCCTCTCCGGCTAGATGTACACCCATTGTTTTTGTTGGTCTGGCGGCTGCTGCTGTTGCCTCTGGTCGTGGATGGCGCATGCTCTGCGCAAAATCAGTTGGACACACTGGTCCCACATCTATACATAACATATACATAGTTGTTAGGTGCTCCGATACACATAAAAAATGATATATATATATATATATATATATAAGAAATAAAAAATTAAAAAACTTTTAAAGAAAAACGTACCTAATTCTCCTCGCTCCACTCCGAGAGGTACGGGCATGTCAGGATCTCTAGAGAAATTGATCTCGGCATAGGGGTAGTCCTCCATAGTCGGAATCTATCGAGATCACCATTCAAAAAATGTATCATCGACGGCCTCGATGGTACTCCCTCCCTTCTGTCATGGAAATAATGTTTCCCACCTGCACACTGCTGGGAAGGAGACCACGTGCCCCCGTATAGTCTCTCGGGGACTAAGACTAGGTACCCTCTCGAAGAATAAAGAGAAAAGAACAGTCTTGAACCCAAAGTTCTTATTGTTCTGCCCACGACACTATGTGAGTTGTCTCTTCATGCACTCTAGCATGGTTTTACTCCAATCGAACACTCGTGCATTTAAGCATTATATTGCGCAATGCATATGTTCCCGGGAGTCATGATGTAAGGCCGTGTATCCAGTGATCTACCCAATAAGTAAAACTATCACTTTAAGTGATAGGTTGGTGATTTTGTGGATCGATACCTAGGAACCCACTTTATCTATTTCGACCTCACAGTGTTGTTCGATCAACTTGGAAATGTTGTGAGGCCCAGACGGAAAAGAACGAGGGAAAGGACAAAAAATGCAGAATGACATTCCCTCCTAAAGAACCTCAACAGAGTCACAAACAAGAACCTCAGAAAATGACATGAATAAGAAAGCAAGATCAGTATAGCAATGCAGAATTCACAGTCACTCTACAAGATAAACAGAAGAAACGTGGTTGGTATGTTGACAGTGGATGTTCAAAACACATGACAGGTGATAGAGACAAGTTTCTTACATTATGAAAGGAAAGAGATGGATCAGTCTCCTTCGGAAATGATGATTTAGCCAAAATCATTGGAAAAGGCACAGTTTGAATTGGAAACAAGAATGAAAGGGAAGAAAATGTTCTACTAGTAGAAGATATGAAACATAATCTTTTAAGTGTGAGTCAAATGTGTGACCAAGGTCATAAATTTACTTTCGATTCACAAAAGTGTGAGATAAGAAAAGAAGGTTCATGGAAATTGGTCGCTACAGCTG
>ML790089.1:187300-242721 GCA_009831015.1 Picea engelmannii
CAAACTTTATTCCCAATCAAAATATATCATTCTACTTATCTATTACATCAAAATCCACTAAAGCAATATTAGTACAATATTTTAGATTATGTAGAGAATTTGAACTCTATAGATAAAGAAATGGACTTTGAAAGCTAAAAAGGTTGTTTTATGTTTCACACAAATGAAAAAAAAACCATTACAGATGGTGTGACTATTACATAAATGTCACCCTATCTCTTGGGTTCCAATATTTATAATTTACATAAAGATTGGACTACTGACACTAGTTTGACCTAGTCAAAATTATTGAACGTTTAATTAAGCCAATTTTATTGAACATTTAAACATAACTAATGGTCATTTGGTCAAATGGAAAAACATCAGAAGTTGGATGCCATGATGTCAGAATTCTGACATTATTTGAAAGAATTCAGGACTGTGACATTTATTGGGGTATGTTGGCACATAGTTATAAGACCCTAGGTTCAATTTATTCAACCAACAAAACCCTTTAGATATCGTCCCTTTCGGCATCACTTGCATGCAAGTGAAGTCTCACCCGAGGAATCTATTGGGGCTACATGGACCAATTTTTTGTAGGGACAAGGGGATGTGAGGCCATCAACATCATTATTAGAAACTATCCACTCTGTGCGCGATATTTTTTATTCATATCCTTTGATTAGTTAATAACTCTATTATGCAGAACCCTTATAAGATAGATTGCAACATAAGTAACCCATTGTATCATTCATTATTATTGCGCATCAATCATATAGTAAACAGATCTATACTAATCATGCATAAACAGAACATCCATGAACAACCACATCAACACAACACATAGAGACACAGATTTTAATGTGGTTCACCCAATCCTTGGGATAGGTCCACAAGGGTTGGCTTCTATATTAATTTTCAGGCAATCACCATCTCAAGCATGCACACTGCGCTTACAATAGATACATCATGGTATGGTTCTCCATCCTACCTAAACACTCTGTAGTGCAAGCCCTTTTTCTGCAAAACCTCTCTCAAAGCCTTAAGCATAGACTATCTTTCTCTCTCATCAATATAATCTCTTATTCTCATCAACCTATTCTTCCCCTACCCATTACATATTTATACATAGAGTTAGGACTCAGAAACCTAATAGTTTATCCCAAAACCCTAATATGTCCTAGATGTTTTCCTTCTTTTTCGCCAGCATGTTGTTTTTCCTACTTTTACACCTTCATGCTGCTTTTCCTTCCTTTGCGCCTACATGTTGCTTTTCCTTCTTTTTGTCTGCATGCTTAATTGTTGTTCGTCCTGCTTTTGTGCACTCCCTGACTTCTTCTTTGACCTCGCAAATTGCTCCCTTTTCTTCTTTTGCACTCGCTCTTCGAAACTTAGTTATTCAAAATTATTGTCCAACAAGCCCCCAACACTCACATGTGGATTTTCCCGAGCCACTTGATATTGTTGAGTCACACCCTTGCATGCCTCCATGAACTTTTGGAGGGTTTCTCTTGTTGTAGAAACTTCCTTCTTTACCTCGGCTTCTTTCTCCAAAATATCCTCTACTACATGTGCAGTTAAGGTCGTGATCTTCTCCTCGTTGTCCAGTGTTGGTTTCTTCACCATGCCTTGTGTAGCTAATAATACCCCTATGACCATGAGTGTTTCATCCTGCAGGGGTACCAGTCATTTTGCGAGAATATTTTTCTCTTTCCTTAGTTGTTCTATCTCGTTGCATGACTGCCTATTCACCAGGATGGCCACTATGCATTCAGATGGTGGCAGTGCATTTATATTCTTAGTGGCCTTTTACACCTTCTCCTGTGCATTCCTTAATATTTCCTCAACGACCTTCATCATCATATCCTCCATCAACTTTGTCCAAATTTGAGTGCTTTCTTCGCATAACTTTGCACACTCCTCATACAGACTCTTAATGCTTGCCACTGAGGTTATGGTTGTTCTTTCTCTTTGTTCCTTCTCCTCAGGTGGTGTCCCTGGTGTAGTGTGCACTTCGAACTCTCTTATTCTAGTGCATAAGCCTTGAATGACCTCACTTATTTTGGATACATGTTCCTCCAGTGTGGCTTCTACCACCATCGACACCTTTGGAATCTCCTTATATATTTTTTGGACGACATGTTGTATCCTCTATGCATGTTTCTTGGCCTCATCCTTTTCATTCAATATATTATTGTCCTTTTTCTTAGCCTTGTCCTTATCCTACACAACTGTCATTTAATCCTTCAACGGTTTTTCCTTATCTGTCATTACCTTAGCCAAATTCTTCGGCGTTGAATCTACACAGAATTGTATTTCCTACGCAATACATGTTTGTAAGCCTTGTAGTTCTCTTATGGGCATCTATGAAACAACTAAGTGTAGGTGACTTAGTACTCATGATTTCTCCTGCATCTCTAGCATGCGGAACTCAATTGCATATGGAGAGATTTTCAAAACTATATGTGTTACTGCTATCTCTGACAAGTAATAAGTGGTGGCCCCTGCTTCCCCAATCACGCTTGTTGTTGGTCCTTCATTGTATCTTCGCTTTGGTTCTCTCCTTACTTCCTCACAAAGTTGTTGCAATGTTGTTGATTTTTCATGCACCTTATGGTGCAGTTGTTCTTATTTCTATGACATTTTTTGAGTTGCCTCTTCTACGAAACCCCTCACTTGGTAGTCGATCATGTCAATATCATCGTCTGTCAAAGTGTAGATAGTTGGTTCTATATGGGATTTCATATTCTTCCACGTAGATGTTTTTGTCCCCTCACCCTGATCTTTCCTCTTTTCCCCTACTTTTGGTATTGTCTTCTACACATCCCATGTTCCATTGCCTTGTTCGTTTCCTTGACCATTGCATTGGTCTTCGTATTCATTTTCAGGATGCTTCGTCTCTGCTTCGTTCATAGAAACCTTCCAGTTTGGGTCCCAATACTGCATAATCATTTGGATCTCTTCCTCTGTAAATTTGTACTTTGTCTGGACCTATTCCTCTCTGATGCAGGAGCATCACTCCACCTTAGTAATGCGCCATCCCGACAACACATCACCACACATTCAAGGAGCGGAGAGGCACCAGCCCTCTCATTTTTCCCTCATTTTCAAATTTCAAATTGTAATTAAATGAAATTAAATGTTTGTAAGGATGGAAGAGCCACGCGGGTGCCTTTGAGAAGATAGGAGATGATGTCACCTTTAATGGTTGATGGGTTGATAAGATCTAGATCTGATTCAGACTAGATGGTCATTGAATGCAATTCAATGTAATTAATGAGAGTAGATAGATGGAGGAAGATCTCGAGGAGCCCCTCTTTTGAAAAAGATCTTTTTATCAGAATTCATTATGTTAGAGAGGAGAGGAGAGATTAGACTACGTGAGAGGAGGAGAGAGCAGAGACTATATAGCAGTCTGATCTTTTCTAAACATTGTAAACAGACATTCAGATATTAATACAAAGAAGTTTTTCCTGCATATGATTGTATGTGTGTTTATGTATATGTGATGAATGTCTAGTGTGTGTTATTTTATGTTGTATATGTATGTTAGATTCCATCTACTGGGTATAGACACAATTTGTTGTCTGTGAGTTTTTTTTTTTATTTCAGTCTGGGTTCTTTGTGGCTTAATGCAAGGAGTGCATGAAAGAGTGTTGAGGACTCTGTGAGCGATTGCAAAGAATGCACATCTGGGTTTTGTTTTGAATTTAGACAAGAACGTACCAGGAGGGCACACCAAAGGAATCATAAACTCAAGAGAGAAGCCTCAAGGTTGTTGAACACCTTGGAGGAGGGATTGTGCAGAGAAGGCACAGGGAGACATAATTGTTGAGGATTCGATATAGCTTTGCCAAGTGGGAATCAAGCGAGTGCAAGGAGTGCACAAGAGGACTCTTTTTCGAGTTCTGTAAGAAGAGAAGTGTCAAGGAGAGACACCCACATAGTTACTAAACACTTTGTAAACTCAACAAAGAGTGCTTGAGCAGAAGCTGCCAAGAGGGTACAGGTTCCCTTCAAGGAAAAAGAGGAATAGAAACAAAGTTACTGAACACTTTAGAGGAAGACTTGTGCAAGGAGTGCACCAGGCCAACACTCAGACAAAGTGTTGAAATACAACCATCTGAGGTCTAGTAAAATCGCAAGGAGTGGACGCGGAGAGAACTTGTTTTCAATTTTGTAAGCTCGGGAGGTTGAGAACAGAACATGTTGGGTGGGAAACAGAGAATATTTTGGGAGATACTGAAGGGATGAGTCCCCCAGAGACTAAGCAAGTTGAAAGCTCAGAAGAGATATCACAAGGAGAGTGCAAGATTGGACTTATTCCAAGTAACAAAGATGAGGAGAGATAGTGCAAATTACACGCAGAATGCAAGTGTGCGCTAGGGCCGAGGTCAAGTTTCATTGCCAAAGCTCAGGAGAGATAGAGTTTTAATAAACGCAGACGAGGCCCAAAGTCACAGGGCTCGCGGGAGGTAGATCGGAGGCCAAGATCTTCGAAACGTTGGAAATATTCCAAGTCAGAGAAGAAAACGAAATCTCAAGAGGAGGAGCAACAACACCCATCAGATCAACTGCAGAGGAAGAGATTTGGACCGTTAGATCTACGTCTATACACCAAAAGAAGAGCGCATAGGAGGAAACAGATCTTAGTCGTCAGATCTGGGAGTGGGTAGAACAACAATCGTCGGATCCAGGTAAGGTGCATGCATTTTAACCCTTTGAAAGTGAATAGGAGAGTGAAAGTAATATAAACTTCGCAAAGGGCGAGGTGCGAAATCATTCTGGATTGTTGGATCCAGAGGACACATGGAAGAGATCTATTTACTTCGGAGGAAGAACATATGGAGAAGGCAAGAGGTGAATACCCGAGGTGCTGGGAGCTACAACAATCCTAGCCATCCATTAAGATAGGACACGTGGTGAAGGATCAACGTTTCATTGATTCGCAGATTGGAAAATCTGAGGTAATAGTCATGAGAATTCGCGAAGGCTGAGTTCGCGATTTGATCACAGTCGTCGATCGAAGGGAGAATGTGGACCGTTGATTGTCCAAGGAGATATAGGGGATTGAGAGAAGGGAGGTGAGCGGTCCTCTAACTTCATGAAACGTGAACTCCTGATTCACGAAGAGTTGATCTGAGTCGTTGGATCGTGGGGAATTATGGACTGTCGATCTGATGGGCATGAAGTTCGGAAGATCGGGAATTGGGAAAAGAGAGGCAAGAAATTTTCTGACTTCACGAAACACAAAGTCCTAATTCACGAGGGAGGATATGGACCATTGGATCGCTGGAGATGTGGATCATTGATTTGACATCTGGAGTTCGGATTTCAGGAATCCGAGGAAGGGAGATGGACTAGTTTTCAACTTCGCGATACGTGAAGTCTCATAGCGCTCAGAATGTTTGGCCCCAGGTCATAGCGAGGGGTCATATGGATGAAGGATAAGAGAATACATAGCAGAGAGTCAGGGTTGGCTCAAAACAGAATACTCGAGGTTGCAAAGTGTGAAGTGCCTTTATGTTAGGCCTGTGGTCACATTCGATGATCACATGGGAAGGAGCTTGCGCTCAGTGCTAGTTCGCGTGGGGTGAATTTCATAAGGACCTGTGGATTTGTATAGGATATTCCAGCAGGGAATCGAAGAGTTGCTCCAAGTCGAGGTGTGAGAAGATCCAGTGACCGGGAGGTCGGTAGACCCTGCCAAGGTAGGGGGGTTGCATCAAGTGGTATCAGAGCTTAGTATTTTGTCTACAGATCATAGGCAAAGGAGATATGGTGAATGGATATTGGTTGATACCATCAAGTGGTATCAGAGCTTAGTATTTTATCTGTAGATCATAGGCAAAGGAGAGACGGTGGATGGAGATTGGTTCATACCATCAAGTGGTATCAGAGCTTAATATTTTATCTGAAGATCATAGGCAAAGGAGAGACGGTGAATGGAGATTGGTTGATACCATCAAGTGGTATTAGAGCTTAATATTTTGTCTGCATATCGTAGGCAAAGGAGATACGGTGAATGGATATTTGTTGATACCATCAAGTGGTATCAGAGCCACTTTAATTCTGTAGACAGCAGGCAGAGGGAGGTAAGAGAGATAAACAGATAGTTCAATACCATCAAGTGGTATCAGAAGCTGAATTTCATCTGTATGTAGTAGGTGAAGGAAGACAGGGTGTTGATGCTCTGTGGTGATTGTTTGCAGACATGAAACAGTAAATAGATAGCCAAGTGGGCTACAGGAGAAGTTGTAGATGCTCTCAGTTGCAGAGTGAACAACAGACTTGCCAAGAGGCCAGGTAGAGGAAGAATATGGCTACTGAAGGCCATGAATGTGATCCAAGAGAAGACCGCTAGTGCAAAAGAAAGGTTGAGATAGACAAATATCTCACTGAGATAAGAGCACATATGGAGAAGCTTGTATTTAAAATGTGGTCGGAGTCAAAAGTGCATTGGGTGTATGAGTGGCCCATGAAGAAGAAGGTGAAGTGGCTAGTTAAGATATCGGTGGCCAGAGGACAGCAAAGGCTATTGAGAGTGTGGTTGAGGTATGTTGAAAGCCTCATAGGTGAAGAGGAATTGGTTCACATCTGTGAGCCAGAAACTGGGAAGAGCCTCAGTGATGATGAGGAGAAGAGATCGAAGAAGGGTCTCAGAAAATTCCAGGTGGGTAGTGAAGAAATTTTAGGTTTCCAAGTGGGAAATGGAGAGAGATCAGTTGATCTCATACACTGCTAGGTGGGCAGAGAGGAAATCTCAGATTGTCAAGTGAGTAAGGGAGGAGAGATGAACTCAGAGGCGAGTTCAAATCAGTAAGAAGAGTTGATGGAGGAAGATCAGAAATACAGTCTGATCATTGGTGGAATTGAGATATTCCTACCAGCCAGCCCAGTTGAGGCCAGAGAATGTGTTGTCGATGCAATAGTAGGAGAAGGACAGCCAGCAGTGATTGTCATAGAGGAAGAAGAGGAGGAGAAGACACTGATGTTTTCCTCAGCAGAAAGAGAAGAGCATTCAACAGAATTGCTCAAAATTTTCAGCCAGGAAGATGAACGGGAGGTGACAACAATACTGGAGCCTACAGAAGAAGAGGAAGAAGACATCATGGAATTTTCTGGTCTGTATGAAGAATTGGAAGCCCTAGAGAGAAGGGTGATAGTGCAAAGTCAACACATCCAACATGTTAAGTTGGAGACAAAAGGAGGAGCATACCAGCCCAAGGAGCAGCTAGAGGAATCTGGAGATATGCCAGCAGGAGAACTGGCAGAAGCAAAGTTGTCAGAAGGAGAAATTAAGAAGCAACTCAGTGATGAGATTGCAGAACTGAATTTTGTAGTAGGGTGGCAAGATAAGGCCACAATAGATGGAGGAAATTGCAAGGGGGATCAATTTGATCTACCCATTCACAAGGAGGAAGTGCAGCAGAGCAGACTGCATAAAGAGAGCCAGCCCCCAGAGCTGCTGAAAGAGGTGATTGAGGAGATAAGAAGGTTGATATTGAGGTCAGCACAAGAATATGTCAGCAGGAAGGAGCTGGACAGAGGAGATCATGTCATAGCATCAGGGGAGCAACAGCAACAAAACAGTGGAGTAGGTGGACATCTCCAAGGGAGAGTTTTGGATCCAGGTGGATTTCAACATGGTTGGGGAGCTCATGAATTTTTCACAACAATGGAGTATGATGCAGGATCATCGCTCCACCTCAGCAATGCACCATCCAGAAAACACATCAGTGTGCATTCAAGGAGGGGAGAGGCACCAACCCTCTCATTTTTCCCTTGTTTTAAAATTTCAAATTGTAATTAAATGCAATTAAATGTTTGTAAGGCTGGAAGAGACATGTGGATGCATTTGAGCAGATAGGAGATGATGTCGCCTTTAATGGTTGTTAGGATGATAAGATCTAGATCCGATTCAGACTAGATGGCCATTGAATGCAATTCAATGTAATTAATGAGAGTAGGTAGATGGAGGAAGAGCTCGAGGAGACCCTCTTTTGAAAGAGATCATTGTATCAAAATTCATTATGCTAGAGAGGAGAGGAGATATTAGACTAGATGAGAGGAGGAGAGAGACGAGACTTTTTAGTAGTCCGATATTTTGTACACATTGTAAACAAACATTCTGAGATTAATACAAAGCATTTTTTCCTGCATATGATTCTATGTGTGTTTATGTATATGTGATGAATGTCCGGTGTGTGTTATTTTATGATGTAGATGTATGTTAGATTCCATCTGCAGGGTATAGATAGAATTTGTTGTTTGTGAGTTTTTTTTTATTTCAATCTAGGTTCTTTGTGGCTTAATGCAAGGAGTACATGACAGAGTGTTGAGGACTCTGTGAGCCAGTGCAAAGAATGCACATCTAGGTTCTGTGTTGAATTCAGACAAGAACATACCAGGAGGGCACACCATAGGAATAATAAACTCAAGAGAGAAGCCTCAAGGTTGTTGAACACCTTGGAGGAGGGACTGTGCAGAGAAGGCACAGGGAGACATAATTGTTGAGGATTTTGTATAGCTCTGCCAGGTGGGCATCAAGCGAGTGCAAGGATTGCACAAGAGGACTCTGTTTCAAGTTCTGTAAGAAGAGAAGTGTTGTTGGCCCTTGACCAAGTTTTGGGAGATCCTTGGTCAATTTTGACCTATTTTGGGACTTTGACAGCTTGTCGAAGATGGAGCGTCAGATGAAGCGGAGATCAGAGGATCTCTGCCCCTTTTTGGGTCCTTTTTGGGATTTGGGATTATGTAACGGGTATGGGATGTCGGCCCATGGGTTTAACCATGTTAAGGCCTATTTTGTAAAGTATAAATAAGTATCTAGGTGACATAAGTAGCCTGGCCGATAAGCTAAGTGTTAAGTGCAAGTATGGTTTGTAGATCCTCTGTGCATATTGTGAGAAACTTGTAGAGCTAAGTGCAAGTGGTTGTAATAGACTGTGAAAGGCTTTGTGCTAGACCTAGCTTGGGGAAGGAGGGTCTGGCGAGGTGCACGCATATCTCTTGTCATATGCGGAGTAGGGTTTTTGTGGCTCTATGCATGTAGATGATTGATTGAAGCTAATAAAGAAGAAGAGTTGGTGGACGTAGCCCCAGGGTGGGGGTGAACCACGTAAATATTGTGTTATTCTACTCTGTGCGATGTTCTGATGTGTTTATGTCTTTACTTGCTAAGTTCTTCGATATAGATAGATAGATAAATTTGTTTATTCTTTGTGCTTATGATGAACATAGATGTTAGATCTGACATAGGTGAATGTGCTTAGTACTTGAATCTGCTAGATCTGATTCATTTATTTATGCTAAGTGCTTAAATACATTAGATCATGGTGAATACTGCGATGCTCCATTTTCTCTGTGGAGTAGATATTGTTAACTAATGATGAAATAACGATGCTAAGTTCTCTATCAAGTATTATAATCACATATGTGTGTCGCAACTAGGGTTACATACACCTGAGTCCTGCAACCACCCCTGCCTCTACCTCGAGTGAGACTTCATCTGCTTCGCAGGTGTTGACGAAAGGGTCGGTAGTTAGGGTTTTGTTGGTGCGTTGTTGTAGGATTGAACCCTGGGTCTACCCCTGTACCAACAAATGGTTTCGTTTTCGGGACCCGAAACTGTGATTACTGGGAACTGAGGAAGAAGAAGCTTTGTGCAAATATCCGACCTGGAATTTTGAAAGCTCTGTGTGTAGATCTGTTGCTCTAGTGTGCAGTACTCTACTTAGTTTGACAAGCTCTGTGCTAAGGAAAAGTTGTATGATCTGAAGAAAAGAGGTAAGATCTGAAAGCTCTGTGCTCTAATAAAGGTAAGAATATTGAAAAGTTCTAGATCTGAAATCTTTGTGCTCTGTAGAAGTAAGATAAGTGGAAATTTTTATTTCAATAGTATGGATCTAGGTATGTTTGATAGATTCTATCCTAGCTTGAAAACTAGGGTATTAATAGATGAAAGAAGATTTGATATGAGTAGATCTGATAAGAATAGTGAAAAATACGTTATACCTATGCATAGAAAGAATGTTTCGACTAACAAGTGTATGCAGGATCCTAGAAAGAAATGTTTGCAGGTTAGCTACCATGATCCTAGCGCACAGTACAGGAAAGGATGGGAATCATTTAAAAGAAAGAGAGGATTAACCCTTTGTTACAGTTGCAGAAAACTGGGACATCTTGCTAAGGAATGCCCTGGGAGAAGACCCAGTTGTCTTTGTTGTAAAGTTATGGACCATGAAGTATTGGATTTCCCTAGAATGATTGCTAAGGTTGAAAGAATGAATATGAACCAAGAAAACCCTAAGGCAGATCCAGAAAATCAGATTATGGAAGAATATCGGAAAGAATCAGAAAAAGTATTGCTACAGATGAAAGAAACCCTGAATGACCACCGACATGTCAGATTATCAGAGATATTCAAAGAAAAAGAATTCCTTGAAGAAAGAATAGGAGACTTCGACATTGATTGTGTTCTAGATGAGGAAACACAGGTGAATATCATGACAAAGAGAACTTGGGAAGATATAGGGAGGCCTGTTATGATTCCTTCATTAGGAGGAATAGGACTATTCAAAGGAAAGTTGATAAACCTATGTCAAAAGCTCACCCGGATACCTATGAATGCCAATGGAACTTCGACAAAGGAAGATTTTGAGATTATTAAATTTATTGAGAACAGTGCCCCATTTACCATGTTGCTAGGAAAACCTTGGATTGAAAGAGATCAGGCCAGAAGGCAAGAAGAAAAAGAAGTTTTAGAACAACGGAAGAAAGAGTTAAAAGAATTCATGACTAGAAGGATCGCACACTTGATTGAAGAACAGAAGAACAGATTTAAGCTATTTAACACCAGAGACACAGATGTCGAAGTTGAAAGAACACTAGAAGACCCACAGAAGACTGAAGTACCTATTCCAGATAAAGAATAAGGATCACCCTCGAATCTTAGGAAAGAATCTCAATAGCGTGAAGTAACTATGCCAAAAGAAGATAAGAATTAGAATGGAAAAAGGAATACCGAGACGAAGCTCACTGGGAAGAAGGCTAGAAAGCTAAGTAAGTAGAGAGATAAGATAGAAAAGTTGCAGAAGATTCAAGAAGGAACCTCGCAGAAGGAAAATTTTCAAAATTGGAGCTTCATCAGGATATCAGAACAACGACACATGAAACTTCTCCATGGCAAAGCAATATAGCCATTGGGGACATTATAACCTTTAGACCAACGCTCCAACTGGTTAGAAAGTCATTTGTGAGCAGACAACTCGCCATCCGACCATTGGGACCACACTATAATGGATAGAATAGAGTTAGTGAAGGCTTATAACCTGTTGCAAGATATCCATTGTCAAGTTACCTATTTATCCCGTTGTGCCATGCACCGAGAACACTTTTGTCAATCGAGAGTTTGAGCTCGTAGACTAAGTGGATTTTTCATAGTGAACATCACGCTCTTGTTGTCAATCCCATTACTATGTCTAAGTTACCCTCCAAACTTGAGATTGTTAACCATGAGCGTGTATGTCGGACAAGTTGAGCGTTGTAGAGAAATTTGTTAAAGAAGTTATGATCGACCTCATGAATGAAAGAGTCATGTCGATGTCTATAGGTGTACAAGCATCATCGACGAGAGGACTGCTAGCCTCTTCATCCACTGCTCACGGAGCCGGACCATCTCGGCCATTAGATGAAAAGTGAACCAAGCACAGGGATGATATAGCGAATGCCAAATTGATTCCGACCATATTACCCCCTACATACCACCTCTAAGAGGTGCAGTAAATCGAGACAGAGTGCCCAGAGATTTTGAATACACCTTGGTTATGGCGTACCTCCCGAAGGGGATACGCGCAGTTTGAGCAAACCAAGATAAGATTGCAGCATTGAAGTTTAGCGACTTCAACCTCGAAGATCGCAAAGTCTATAACATGCTCGCCCCACATAAGTACCTGACTAGAAATAAGGGGAAGAATTCAAAGATAATCCCCCAGTTTTGGACTATGAACCTCGCGCAGTCCACCCTGTTGAACGTCATGAAGATTCCCCACTTCGGAAGACACCAGGAGGTGAATTCTTGTGTCAAGTTGTTGCTTTCTTGTTACCATTGCGGCTATTTGTGGCTAAACCATTGTATAACAGTTGATATGATGTTGATCAATCGGATCACAGGGTTGAGTATGCAAGGACCTGATCCACAAGAGTTATACCCCGGAAAATCCATGGATCGCACTCTAGCACAGAGGATCAAGGAAAATTATGGTGATGTCGAGAAGGGGACGTGAGGCTACAAAGTAGCTTCTATATAAAGTGGCGTAGTGCACCTCACCTATAATTTGATTGCAAGTAATTTAGTATGAAAGAACCGACCTACCCAAGTCACCGACTTTGTAGTCGACCTCGCAGGGAAGTGCGTGGAAGGCCTTCGAATGAACTGGGTGAAGTACCTAGTGAACCAGTTGGAACTAGACTGCAGAGAAGCATGGGATCAATCATATGAATTTCATTTCATCTGGCTCTTGATCCTTATAGATTTTATTTCCTGGGAGATGCCGGAAGGCGCGACCTTCCTGGACATCGAGCCTTTTGAACCACTAGCCACGAAGTTCAGTACACTGTGGTATTCAAGTGATATGAATAAACAGTGGCAATCAAATGTTGTTTTTCATACCTATTGCAATCAGCTGAAGATAGCCATACAGTTCGAGCCTCGCATGAATCCGAACACTCTACATTGGTTCCAGCCTTTTATGAAGTTCAGCACAGATCGACATTTTATTTACATCACAATGTGCGTCGATGAACACAAGAAACAACTTCAATCCTACTATAAGTTGGCTGAGGAGGACTTGGAGGAGATCACTAAGGACTGGTCGGCAGACCTCCTTATTCCAGCAGACCCTACGGAGATATTCGACATAGACAGCCCAGAAACAGCGTAGGATACACCTAGACCTAGCAGGACAAAGAAGACTGAAGAGGTCCAAGAATTAGACAGCGCATCCGTGAACATTGCTTCCATATCACTAGAGTAAGGAGGTGATGGCAAAGAGTTGAATGAAAAATAATTTGAATAGCAGTAAGGAGACGAGGTCAATCCCCTGGAGAAGAGGAAAGGTTCACCTCCGAAACCTTCCTCCCGGAAGAAATCGAAGGCCACCATGAACAAGATGCAGACTGTCCTCACTTCTGATGACTTCGACTTCCTCATAGTATCCCTGCAAGATGCTTCGTTAGAAATAGTAGAGAAACAAGAAGCAAAGAAAGAAGAGATATATGATAGAATTGAGACTGAACTCCAAGGGGTACAGCAAGCCCTACAGTCTAGCTGTGTAGTCTCCACTACGCCGGAAGAACCAGAATTGGGAGATGAGCCAACCCAACTCCACCGCCTAGCCGATACAGTCGAAGCTCGCCTTCGATGAGCACAGGAAGAAACAAAGCAAGACACCCATGCTTTGACACAAGTACAAGGATTACTCGTAGAGAAACGGAGTACTGCCGAACAGGAAAAACTTTCTCTCCAAGAGAAGTTTGATGAAGAAAAATATCATCTACAGCAAGAAAATGAACAGTTGCTTGCGAAGAAACTCAAAATAAAAGAAGCAGTCAACATATCACTTCGATATATGACAGTCTTATAAATCAAGGCAGAAGACCGAGTTACACAGCAGACGAACCAGCTCGTAGAATCCATCCAACAGCTAGAGCAACACATAGCAGATTTGGAGCTACACACTGTACCTGAGACCCCACAAAATGTAAGAGACCAAAGAGAAGCAACCACACGGAGCATAATTTAAAGACTAAAGGATCTTACCCTGGAATGTAAGCAACTCAGTGATCGTAGTGCCCAGACCTACGAACAACTCACGGAGAACCTGAAATTGAAGGCACTGGAGTCGTAGCTCCAAAAGGCGAAGTATCAAGACAAAAATATACAGGTGCAGTTGAAGACCCTGTCAGCTGTGGAAAGAATGAAGCGATCCCAAGAGCAATGAACCACCCAGCAACAGATCCACGCTATCCATAGCAGAGTTATGGAAGTAACTCAGAGACTCCAACCTGTAAAAGATAAGGCCTATCAATTGATTACAGAGGTAGAAGGCCAAGGAGCAGAGCTAGAGCAGGTTGTCACTACAGTTGAACAACATCTAGAGGGATCTATCAATGATGCAGTCATCCAAGAGTTCATTGAACAAAAGGTCGTAGCACAGAAGAAAGTCAAAGCATCTCGAGCCAAGCTCGAGGAATTTGAAGAAGAACTAGTCAGACCAGAGTGACTCGGGATGAGTCACAGGTGAGTGTTGGGGGCCTTTTGGCCCTTGACCAAGTTTTGGGAGATCCTTGGTCAATTTTGACCTATTTTTGGACTTCGACAACCTGTCGAAGATGGAGCACAAGACGAAGCAGATATCACGGGATCTTGACCCCTTTTTGGGTCCTTTTTCTGGATTTGGGATTATGTAACGGGTATGGGATGTCGACCCATGGGTTTACCCATGTTTAGGCCTATTTTGTAAAGTATAAATAAGTATCTAGGTGAAATAAGTAGCCTGGCAGATAAACTAAGTGCTAAGTGCAAGTATGGTTTGTAGATTCTCTATGCATATTGTGAGAAACTTGTAGAGCTAAGTGCAAGTGGTTGTAACAGACTGTGAAAGGCTTTGTGCTAGCCCTAGCTCGAGGAAGGAGGGTCTGGAAAGGTGCGCGCAGATCTCTTGTCCTATGCGGATTAGGGTTTTTGTGGCTCTGTGCATGTAGATGACTGATTGAAGCTAATAAAGAAGAAGAGTTGGTGGACGTATATCTGGAGTGGGGGTGAACCACGTAAATACTATGTTATTCTACTCTGTGTGATGTTCTGATGTGTTTATGTCTTTACTTGCTAAGTGCTTTGATATAGATAGATAGATAAATATGTTCATGCTTTGTGCTTATGATGAATTTGGATGCTATATATGACATAGGTGAATGTGCTTAGTTCTTGAATCTGCTAGATCTGATCCATTTATTTATCCTAAGTGCTTAAATACATTAGATCAGGGTGAATACTTCGATGCTCTGTTTTCTCTGCGGAGTAGATATTGGTTGACTAATGATGAACTAACGATGTTAAGTGCTCTATCAAGTATTATAATCACAGATATATGTCCCAGCTAAGGTTGCAGACACGTGAGTCCTGCAACCACCCCTGCCTCTACCTCGGGTGAGACTTCATCTGCTTCGCAGGTGTTGTCGAAAGGGCCGATGGTTAGGGTTTTGTTGGTGCGTTGTTGTAGCGTTGAACCCTGGGTCTGCCCCTATGCCAACAAGTGTCAAGGAGAGACACCCAAAGAGTTACTAAACACTTTGTATTCTCAGCAAAGAGTTCTTGATCAAAAGTTGTCAAGAGGGTACAGGTTCCCTTTGAGGAACAAGAGGAATAGAAGCAGAGTTATTGAAAACTCTAGAGGAAGACTTGTGCAAGGAGTGCATTAGGCCAACACTCAGACAAAGTGTTTAAAGACAGCCATTTGAGGACTATTCAAAGTGCAAGGAGTGCACGCGGAGATAACTTGTTTTCAAGTTCATAAGCTCAGAAGGTTGAGCACAGAACGTGTCAGGTGGGCACCAGAGAATATTTTGGGATATGTAGAAGGGTTGAATTCCCTAGAGACTGAGAAAGATAAAATCTCAGAAGAGATAGCACAAGGAGAGTGAAAGAGTGGACTTATTCCAAGTCCCAAAGCTCAGGAGAGACAGTGAAAAGTTGCATGCAAAGCGCAAGTGTGCGCTAGGGCCGAGGTCGAGTTTCGTTGCCAAATCTCAGGAGAGAAAATGTTTTAAGAAATGCAGAGGAGACCAAAGTCACAGGGCTCGCAAGAGGTAGATCGGAGGCTGATACCTTTGAAACATTGGAAATATTCCAATTCAGAGAAGAAAACGAAAGCTCAAGAGGAGGAGAGACAATAGTCATCAGATCAGCTACAAAGGAAGAGATCTAAACCATTAGATATACGTCTAGACACCAGAAGAAGATCATGCAGGAGGAAACGGATCTCAATCGTCAAATCTGGGAGCGCGTGGACCAACAGTCATCGGATCCAGATAAGGTGCATGCATTTTAACCCTTTGAAATTGCATAGGAGAGTGGACTTTATGAAGTCCCAAAGTTCTGAAATCATCGGAACCATCCATCATCATGGTTGACAAGTGGCAACAGATCCAAGAGTTCGAGAACTCGGACATCGAAATAATTGAGGGAGATTAATCTAAACTTCGCAAAGGGTGAGGTGCAAAGTGATTATGGACCGTTGGATCCATAGGACACATGGCAGAGATCCACGTAATTCGAAGGAAGAACCTGCGGAGAAGGTAGGAGGTGAATACCCGAGTATCTGGGAGCCGCAACAATCCTATTTGTCCATCAAGACAGGACATGTGGCGAAGGATCATCGTTTCATTGATTCGCAGATTGGAAAAGCCGAGGTAAGAGTCATGAGAACTCGCAAAGGTCGAGTTCGCAATTTGATCGCAACATTCCATCAAAGGGAGAACGTGGATCGTTGATTTTCCAAGGAGATATCGGGGATCGGGAGAAGGGAGGTGAGTGGTCCTCTAACTTAGTGAAATGTGAAGTCCCAATTCACGAAGAGTTGATTTGAGTCGTTGGATCATGGGGAAGTATTGACCGTCAATCTGACGGGCGTGAAGTTCGGAAGATCGAGAATCAGGAAAAGAGAGTCAAGTATTTTTCCAACTTCACGAAACACGAAGTCCCAATTCTTGAGGGAGGATATGGACCATTGGATCGCGGGAGATGTGGACCATTGATCTGACATTGGGAGTTCGGATTTTGGGAATCCGAGGAAGGGATATGGACTAGTTTCCAACTTTGCAATACGTGAAGTCCCGTAGAACTCGGAAGGTTTGGCCCCAGGTCATAGTGAGGGGTCAGATGGATGAAGGATAAGAGAGGAGATAGCTAGCAGTAGGCTCTAGTTCAGTAAATCGAAACTCGTGAGAGCGAAGATTCAGGTTGGTTCAAAACATAATACCTGAGGTTGTGAAGTGTGAAGCACCTTTATGTTAGGCCTGTGGTCACAGTCGATGATTGCATGGGAAGGAGCTCGCGCTCAGTGTTAGTTCATGCGGGGCAGAGTTCATAAGGACCTGTGGATTTGTATAGGAGATTCCAATGGGGAACCGAAGAGTTGCTCCAGCTCGAGGTGTGAGAATATCCAGTGACTAGGAGATCGACAAAACCTGCCAATGTAAGGGGTCTGCATCACTCTCTTGGGTATTTCTTTACTTGTATATAGATTTTATGACGGTCTTCTCGAAATCGTGCAATCAGTGTGTATGCCTCTACAAGTTGTGGTAAGATGTGTGGTGTATTATTGATACACCTCCTCATCCTTTCATTGTACAGAAAGAACTCAACGTTGGTTTCTATATGTATTCTCTTGTTTTTCGTGTACCGAAAGTTCTGATACTTGGTGGCCAAGAAATATTTACCTCTTAGACCCAGAAAATACACATATTTTGTGTCATTCCATGTTGTGAATGAAATCAGAATTAACAACTAGGAATAGTGGAATTACATTCCTTTGTCCTGTGTTTCCGCACAACTAATGTGGAACTAGTTAAGTAAAAATGGTGCCCATCTCATCAATATCCCTTCTACACACTTTTCAGTCACAGCTATCATGCCTGCGGTCACTTGGTATTTCCTACATTTTCTCAGCAACTTGCAGGCCAATGCTTGCATCACAATTATTATTTTTTGGTCACAGATACTTGGTACATCCAACCCACACACCCATCTAACTATGTGAAATTTCTCCCTCATTGACTATGACAAATTCTAGTCATGTTTTTTTTTTTTTTTTTCTGCAAATAGAAAGTTGGGATCTTCCCCTTGTGTCGGTAATCCTATGATTTGGGAAATGAGATTTGTTTCTAGATTGGCTTGTCCAGCCATAAGTAACTTCCATGCACACAGGTTAACAACATCTTTACACATGCATTCACCTCTTGGCTCCCTCCAAAGTGTGGAATTTCAAACAGATTTAGTATGCTAGATCGTTCCAACCCTCTGGCACATACCTTTGGCACAAGTATAGTCTAGTTCATCACTGGGTCTGTTTTCAGTTCCAAGTATTCACTCGGTGCAAGTTCAAGGAACTTCTTTGTGTTTGTTATATCATGGTCCACATATTTGAGTTGTGGCACCTTCCCTAACATATCCTCATCAATGATGACCCCATATGTCATGCCAGGCATCACCAATGGATACTTCACATCCTTCTTCAACATCATTGGTTCTGCATCATCCTTCATCAGCGGAATGTAATCCCTATTAAACCTTGGCTTTGATGATGAAGCTCACGGAGTCTCCTCGACCTCTCGTGTTGTTTTTTTTGTTCTCATTCGAGATTTCTTTGGTAAAAGCGTTGCTTCCTTTGGTGGTTCCATCTCTGTAATCTGGTTACTGAAAACAACTACTTAACTCTATGGTTTTTATTAGGCTTTGCAACACGGCTCTCAACTTTATTCTATTCACATGCAACTCCAACTAACAATAATCAATGTTTGTCGACCCTTTGTGGCTTTTGTGCCCCTTCGCCAGTTGTCCCTTTACCTTCTTACATTTATTAACGGTCTAATCCCTTAGTACCATTTAATCAATACTTGTTGTTGTATAACAACACTAAGTCTCCCCCTTGAACCTCTTATGCTTAATATGCCTATCATGCCATGCTTTTTCTCTTGCCTTTTGGACTTGTTGATGGAATCCTGTGACAAATCAGACTTCCTCGAGTTGTATCAACTATGAAAATCTTTCCTCTACTGCACTAGAGTCCGAAAGAGTTGTAATCACTGCAACGCACAAACTCGGCACAATAAATTCCATTGGCATTACCACATTTTTCCCATATACCAACCGGAAAGGTGTTTTTCATGTCAACTTTTTTCTTGTAGTCCTATATGCCCATAATACTATAGGGATCCTTAAGTCCCAATCATCTCTCCCTACACTGCAAATCTTTGTCAATGCATTCTCTAAAATCGTATTGAAGGATTCTACTATTCCATTTGCCTGAGGATGGTATGGAATGCTCCTCTAATGGTGAATTTGAAACTCCTCAATCAATGTTCCAGCCATCTTATTCAGGAAGTGCATCCCTTGATCACTCAGTAAAATGCACGGGCACCCAAATCTTGTCACTACGTTATCAAATAGAAATCACGCAACATTTTATGTGTTGCAGTCTGAGAATGGTGTTACTTCTTCCCATATGGTCAAATACTATGTTGTGGTGATTATATACCTAGCTCCCGATCTCCTGGCTAGCGGATCGATTGGTCCTACAAAATCCATCGCCCATTTTTCAAAATCCTATAGTGTAATGTGTGGATGCAAAGGCATATCATGCCTTCTGGATGGCTTTTCAACCCTTTGACAAACATCACCTGCTTGGAAATATTCCTTAGCATCCTTGTGAAGTGTGGGACACCAAATTCTTGTGCACAAAATATTATGCACGGTCTCTTTACCTGCATAGTGTCCTCCTACAATAACTTCATGCACTTCTGATAGTATTATTGGAATTTCTTGCTCTAACACACATCGTCTTAATATCCCATCTGCACCTAGCTTGTATGAGTTCCCTGCGATTAGATGATAGTCCATTTCCTGAAGCATTAACTGTTTCTTTTGTGCAACTATCATCTCTGATGGAGCCATTCATGTACTTAATAATTGCACAATGTCTGTGAAGTAGTCATCCACCATTTGAACTACAAATAAATGCACATCCGATAAACTATCATCAAGGTTCCCTGCATCCTCGCCTGATAGAATGCGTGCTAAGTGATATGGTCATGCATTCAATTTACCTAGCTTAACGATGACTTCAAATTCATACTCTTGGAACAATAACAACCATCTACAAATTCTCCCCCCCAACATTGGCTTGTTCACTAAGTATCTTAATGCAGAATGGTTTGTATACATCTTGAAATGAGAACCCAACAAATAGTGCCTAAACGTTTTCAGCACATACACCATCGCTAATCCCTCTCATTCTATTGTAGTGTAGTTATTTTATGTTGTTGATAACTTCTTGATTTTCAAAAGAAATTGGATGGTCTAACTCTCCCTCACTCGATTGACATAATATTGCGCCCAAATATGTGGACGATGCATCTACATGAACATGAAATTCTTTCTTATAATCTGAGAATATCAAAATTGGTGCAGTCACTAAATTTTGCTTCAATGTGTCCAAACCTTTCTGACAGTCCTCATTCCATTGGAATTTAGCTTCTTTCTTCAACAACTTCTCCATTGGTGTTGTAATCTGTGCATATCCCATAATGAACTTTATGTAGTATCATGTATGGCCCAGGATTTCTCTTAACTATCTTATTGATATAGGTGGTTGTAAGTCCAAAATCACTACAATCTTGGCATGATCCACTAGTAATCCTTGCTTACATACCACATGACCCAACAAAATTCCAAAAGGTGCACATAAAATAAATCTCTTCAAGTTCAATGAAATCTGACATTGTCTACACCTATCGAAAATTATTCTTAGTAATTCTATGTGATTCCTTAAGAGACTAAACACAATCCAATCATCTAAATAAACTTCAAGGAAATTATGAATAAATTATTTAAAGGCAGCGACCACTACTCTTGAGAAAATTGGAGGTTCATTCTTCAACCCAAAAGGCATCACTATGTATTGATATCTTCCCCATTCTGTTGCAAAAGTAGTCTTATTTCGGTCTTCTTGTGTAATATTTATCTGGTGATATCCTAAGAAACCATCTACGAAAGAATAGGCCTCCTACCCCTATACATTCTCTTGCACTTCATCTATGAAAGGTGTCGGAAATGGATCATGCATACATTCATCATTTAGCGTTCTTATGTCTACACAAATTATGATTCCCCCTGTTTTATTATCTTGTACTACCATTGGACTTATCCATTTTGATTCCACCACTGGTTCAATAATTCATGCTTCTAACATTCTTTCTATCTCTACCTTACCTTCTCTTTATACTTCAAATTCATTCTATAGGGTCTCTGTCTTACTGGATTAGCATCTAGTTTCAAAGGGATCTTCATTTCCCCTAGATCACAAGCTATCCCTTTCATTTATGTAAACGTGGTTGGGAATAGATCATGATACTCGTGCAATAAATCTGCAATATCTTCCATAGTTTCATCATTTCAGTAGTCTCCTATCTCAACAAACTTTGGATTCTCTTTTGTCCCAATATTTACCTTACGCATTGTTAGTGGTTGTGCATACGCGGTAGATTCAAGCTCTGGACCTTCCACTGCATGTTTCCCCTCAGTTTCAGGTACTTGCATATTTCTTGGATCCTCCTCATCCTGATCTTCTTGAGAAACATTATGGAATTCCAGTAACTCATGAACAGTCATAGAATCTCTATGCGCACTACACACGGGTACTACATCCATCGACCCTTCTTTTGAAAAATTCTTGTTTCTAATGGCCTACGAAGTTGCATCTATTAATGGATATTCATCTTCAAAAGTGAATGTTACCTTAAACCTTTGAGTAGCTCATATCAATCCATGGTTTCTCTGCGCATTTCTAGTTCCAAGTACCAGTTCTTGGGGATCGTATCCAATGTATGTGTGAACTTATGCATCCATTCCTTCTTCGGTATCGAACTACATATGTTTCTGCATTGCGTAATATGATCTATTGGGTCACTTATGTATATTTCTACGTAGTATACTTAACCTTTGTACCAAATCTAACTTGCATCAATCTTCTACACTCCTATTGGTCTCCTATTCCTTCTTTATATGCATCCCACCATCTAGTTGGAGTGGATTTCAAGACAATATCCAATGAAAACAATCTTTGTTTTCCAGGTATCTACAATTCTAATTTTTTTACAAAATAAATTATGTCTATGAAACCACCATACTTAGGTGGTTCTCATAATTTTGTTCCAATCCAGTGCAATGATCGAGTCATGCGGGCAGACCGTTTGGTGGATACTTCATGCATCCTTTGCTGCCAGTGTTCAAGACCTTCCTCTGAGTCTGAAGAACATGAGATAATGCTTCTCCAACTTCTTAACATAGTCATTCATTCGCACAATCATATTATATAGGTTATAAATTTTGTTCCCTTTAGTTGGTTCGATATACCTCTTTCCCTTTGTCGTATCCAATGGTGCAGTAACCTTCAAGTCCCCTACTTCAAATATCATTTCCCTTTTCTTTAGATTAATAATTTCTTGATTGTTAAAGGCCCATTCAAGCCCCATTAGAGTTGGGTATGGCTGACTATTATCAACAATCTCATTGACTTTGAAATCTGCTACACTACGCACTCCGTCTATATTCACAGGTGCCCTTAACAACCAACTAATTGGTACTATTTTGTGTTGGTTTTCCAATCTTAACTGGATGGGAGACCAAATAAAATTCAGCTTCCCCATAATTTCCCATGTTTTCTTCGGAAAAACACTTACATTAGAACCCAAGTCTAAAATGACTTGATCCATGTCATAATCCAAAATATGCACACTTAATCTAAACGCGTCGCTCATCCTCTTTTTGTGTAGTACCTGATTCACTACCCTCTATGCGGTATGGAATTCCCTTTATTGCACACAATGATCAATCATTCTTCATAACGCATTCAATGTAGTTTCATCTTTCATCAATTCTAAATAAATTTTCAGAAAGTCTTTCAAAGGACTTACCTTTTTAAGGGGCCTTTCCAGAGTAGCACGATCATAGATCAAAGGCATGTCAACCACAGTGGTTGCAGATGATGTTGATGTTATCCAATTTGGTCCTAGTATCTCATTCCTTGTCTACTAATGTGTATCTTTTTCTTGTTGTGGGTCAAATGTCGGCGTAAGTCTTGTTGATTTCCTCACCCATTGCTCACTCTACCATCCTCTGTTTGTCACATCATCGCCTGTCTTAGCTCCTCTACGCATGACAACTGTTATTTTGGGTCCTTCGTCGCATATTTTTGTTGATATCTTTTGTACGTTCTAATTCGAGTTTTGGTTTTGATTCCCTCTTGCATGTCATTTCACAAGTAATTGAGGACAATATTTTTTTGCATGATCTAGTGCTCTACAATATGTGCAGGTTGTACAAGGATTCGGGCAATCCCAAGATGAGTGTCCCGGATGATTACAATTGTAGCAGATTATTGGGCCTCTACCTCCTCTGCCTCGACCCCTGCCAAATCCTCCTTAGCTTCATGGATTAAATCCTCTTTTATTATCATATTGTGGACCACTTCCTTCTATCACAACATTTTCCTCCTGAATTCTATACATATCTAAAGTGCTCTCTTTCATCAAATGAAATGCATGAAAATCCTTCTCTTCATGCCCTACTGACTTGCAAAAGTTAAAAAATAAATTCCTTGGCGTACTCTGGTATTTCTACAGCATTGGATAGTTAGGCGGTGATGTCCCCAAGTCTTGTATATTTCATAGTACCCCCCTCCTGGTAATGGGTTCGGTGCTCCAGTTCCCAAATATTGTGCAAAGGTTGGGCATTCGTCCTTATGGTGGCCTTCAGTCCTACACTTGGTACACTAATTTTTTTCTCACTTCTCTTTTCCTTTGATCAGTTCTGCCAATTGAATTTTCAAGGTAGCTAACTGTGTTTGTACTTGATCCATCCCCCCACCATCTCCTACAAGAGACACTTCCAGCTTCATTGAAATCTCCAAAGCTTCAGGTTGTGACGCAACCTTCTATTGTATCAACAGGAAACGAATGTATGGAAATAGTCTTGTAATAAACCATTCTTTGTGTTGATGATCGTGAATTTGAAATGTCAACCTACCCATAAAATCCTTAGATATTTGATCATAGTCCCACACTGACTCAGTCTGCACTTGTTTGATTTCCTTCAATTATGTGATTTACTACGACTCAGATTTCATCTTCTTGAACTCTTTCAATAATGCTTGTCGAATTTCTTCCAATGCCCTTGCTTGACCTACTGGTGTAGTACTATGTAGTTTCATGTACCATACTAATGCACGGCCTATAAATGTTGTTTCCAACTGCAAAATATTTATGGCCTCATCCTAGACATTTTCCGCAGCCCAAATTGTCTCACATAAAAACAGATGCCATTATGGGTCCTCCGACCCAACTCCCTGGAACTCAGGAATTCCTAATGTGTTGTCTAAGTTACCCTGCCATGGTATTTTGTGTAGTACCTCCCCTATGTGTAGTTGGTTGACTCTTACTCGACGCACTGCTTCCACTACTATAGCTACTACTACTATGTCGTCCTTTGCTAACTATAAGTGCTTTCAACAAATCCTCGAATGTTATTTCAAATATAGGTGGCACACAAAAGGTCGTGGAATTGACACAAAATCCAGTATGAGTAGGAATTAATGACTCTTCTATTATAGGATTGAACTGAGAATCCTCTTCCTCTCCTTATGTATGAAATATTTCTACGATTTGGACTATTGCGCAGGGTACTCTCCTTTTATACTCACTGCACGAATCTTCATTCTCATCCATGGTCTCCAACCTATTGTACCTCCTTCCACTTCTTTAGTACTTCAAAATTGTCTTCTTCTTCTTCTTATATACCTTCCTCGTTTCTCTGCATCCTCAGTCCCTTTCTTCCTTAGTCATTTATTTCTTCATTCCTTCCTACCTTCAGACTATCCCTTGGTCATCCCCTGGAACCTTATGTGCATGAAGCCCCTTAGTAATCAGACTCCATCATCATCACACATTGTCGCACAACAACATCTTTATCTAGGTACCCAATGCTTTCATCAACCTTCCACACAGACCCTTTAAGAAATCCCTCTCTATGACACTATATGACTGTGTACAATCTACTGCAAATTATGTAATATAACCCCCTAGTATGTTATTCAACCAGAAATTGATTACGCAAGAAGTAATATTATTTATAGAATTCAATTTTCTTACCAACTCAGGGATCTAGTTCATCGATGTTGCAGTATGGTATCTTCCAGTATTCTCCACTAATCTTTCTAACCATTAAGTCAAAATAATCAGAAATTCACCAAAGAAAATCTCATGCAGCTCTATGAATACATACCTTTGCAACCATTGTTCTTCGCTCATCTGAGGGTTTCTATTCTCTCCTCGGGAAAATTCTCGTTCCTTCCTTTCCATCCATTCGACAATGTCTTTCTTAGTCAACCTCCAAAACATTCCCTCAATTATAGATTCTGGGTCCTGGAAACAGAACCATTTGTTGGCACACAGTTATAAGACCCTAGGTTCAGTTTATTCAACCAACAAAACCCTTTAGATATCGTCCCTTTCGGCATCACTTCCATGCAAGTGAGGTCTCACCTGAGGCATCTACTGGGGCTGCAGGAACCAAGTTTTTGTAGGGACGCGGGGATGTGAGGCCATCAACATCATTATTAGAAACTATCCACTCTGCGTGCGATATGTTTTATTCATATTCTTTGATTATTTAATAACTTTATTGTGCAGAACCCTTATAACATAGATTGCAACATAAGTAACCCACTATATCATTCATTATTATTGTGCAACAATCATATAGTAAACAAATCTATACTAATAATGCATAAATAAAACATACATGAACAACCACATCAACACAACACACAAAGACACGGATTTTAATGTGGTTCACCCAATCCTTGGGCTACGTCCACAATGATTGGATTATATATGAATTTTCAAGCAATCACCATCTCAGGCCTGCACTTACAATAGATACATCATTGTATAGTTCTCCATCCTACCTAGCCGCTCTGAAGTGCAAGGCCTTTTTCTGCAAAACCTCTCTCAAAGCCTTAAGCATAGGCTCTATTTCTCTCTCATCAATCTAATCGCATATTCTTAGAAGCCTATTCCTCCCCAACCCATTACATATTTATAAATAGAGTTAGGGATCAGAACCCTAATATTTTATTCCAAAACCATGATATGTCCTAGTTGTTTTCCTTCTTTTTTGCTAGCATGCTTCTTTTCATGCTCTTACGCCTTCATGTTGTTTTTCCTTCCTTTGCACCTGCATGTTTCTTTTCTTTTTTTTTTGCCTGCATGCCTAATTGTTGTTCTTCCTACTTTTGCGCGCACTCTGACTTTTTCTTTGACCCCGCAAATTTCTCCCTTTTCTACTTTTTCACATGCTCTTTGAAACTTGGTTATTCAAAATGTTTGTCTAATAGGGTACAAGGAGAAAAAAATGTAAAATTTAACGATCTACAAATAAATTTTGATATCACAATCAAATTTTTCTATCAATGTTGGGAAATAATGTCGGATTTCACACCCAAATGTAGTAGTGAGCTAAGGAAGGTTGTGATTGGGAATATCCAAATAAATATAAGCAGGGAAAACAACATGCCACCTCCCATATTCCCAAGATGAATAAAACCCCAAAGTATGATAAAGGAGAACACCATGGAGGACCTAATGAAAATGTGAATTGTATGGAGATTATGATGATTTTGATAAGATTCTAGCCTTGATAATTATGTGAATAAAGGACAAGTTGCTAGAAAAATAAGTACTCCATCATGAGTTTCCCACCTTTGAGGATAAATTTGTCATTACACACAACGTATTTTTTTATAATGATATCAGAGAGATTCAAATAGGTAGATTCAAGGTCAAGGGAAAGAGAATATTGGAAGATCACAACATTGTTGTTGATACCAAAGGTTTGGGATTCATTGGAGCCTTGACAATGCATGAGGCAATTAGAGACTAATTGAAACATTCTATAAATGAGAACTAGGAAGAAAACATCAGGTTAAAAAGAAGGTGTTAGCACTGAGAGTCGCCCTCGGACTGCTAGAGGATAAGCCCAGTACCCATTTGATTTAAATGATTAAAACAGGTTGTACTTGGTGGATCAACAAGAGAAGAGTAAAAGGGAGGGTAGAAGACTACTTGAAAAGTCATTCCATTGGGCATGGAGTCAACACATCCTACAGATCAAAGGCACTCAAGCTTCCTACCAGACCAAAAGGGATATAATTGATGGATGGAGGTATAAGGAAGATAACAAAAAGAATAATATCATCAAGCATAGATCCTTTGTAACACCCTGTTTCCCCCAGCTTGTAAATATAACTATAATGGCCAAGAGGCCATGGAAAACACCATATGTGTGAATGTTGATTGGATGGACATTTGAATGAAAGGTAAATGAATGTAAATCTTTTTATTTAGTAGAAAATGGATAGTGTTGCATGACTTCTGGAAGGCGGGGGGGTGTACTTAGAAAGACAACGAATTCTATACAAAGAAAGGGTGAACGGGACCAGGAATGGTTGCGTTAACCTTCACCAAACCAGTACTTACTGGATTTAATTGCTCAAGACCATAATAGTCCTCTGACCCAGAAATGAATTACAATCAGGCTGGTAGGCAGGAGGACCTCCTCAAGATTTAATGAGGAGTTGGGGCATAGCACCCATATGTAAAGATTCCAGACTTGACAGTGGGCTAGGAATTCGAGCCACACACAACCTTGTTGAAAGTGGCAAGAAAAGAAGGTGTGGTCGACAGAGGGAGGCCGGCAAAGAGTGCAGAGACAAGAGGTGAATCTCTCAGGTTCAAGAAAGAACTGGAAATAAGTGTTATGGTCATAGGAAATCGTGGGGAAAGGTTATGATACAAGATGATAAACGAGGCTGGTCCTCTTTGCTTGGTATCATGTAAACCATTGCCAAGAGCCTGCGGGAGGAGGAGAGTAACCTCTGTCCCTACTTTTGTTGAGCCAGCAGAAAGGATTGTGTAGCACAGCATCGTGGTCTAGCTCGAGGGTGGCCAGTGGTAAATCCATTTAGAGTGACTGAGCCTACGGTTGGGTGTAAATGGGCACCCCTTCCAGCAATCACTTCACATTGTCTAGTTCTGATAAGTATTTTCCCTACTTTATTTGTTAAACTGGAATGATGGATGATTACTTGGACATATGCATATGTGCATTTATAAATGTCTTCTGTGTGAAATGGCTATGTCAGGTATATGATTTCATCCCATTGTAAAATTACACTTCCAACTAATAGACTACATGCCCAATTTAACTTTGGAGGCTTCCTGGAGCATAAGTTTTTAAGATGGTCAAGATAGGAGATATCGTGTCAACCTGAAACCATCCATCCGAAGAGGATACCTATTCCAGACCCCTTTGTCATGTGACTGTAATGCCAGACCCAAGTCCTTAACCCTTTAATGGTAAATCTCAAGAGGGGTAGCGAAGTTGAAGTCTTGAAAAGAGAAGATCTCTTCGTACAGAGATGATCAGAAGAGATCCGTTCGAAATGACCCACATGACCGATACTCGGGAAACTTGGACTAAGCCTAAGGAAACCATGTTCTCTTAGCTTTGTAGCTCTGGAATTTTGAGACTTCAGAGTACGACCGAACTGACTAGCCTTATGCGGACTGAAGGTGACCGAGAGACTCGGTCTTCTGTGAGATTGACCGACACTAGGTCATTTTCCAAGTGGCTAGGTGGACCTATCTCACCAATTAAACCGAGGCCTGAAACCCCGAAGGCCAGAACTGCGGAGAACCCAACACCGTAGATCGCAGGATCCTCGGGATCCTTACCCCAACCTTCATCATATAGGGGATGCGTGGCACTAGTCCCTCTACTTCAGAAGTTGGATGCTTCAGAAGGTTAGAGGAGTTTGTTAGAAATACTCCTGAACATCGAAACCTTGAGGTAACTAGAGTCATATATCTATAGGTCTACGTGACCGGATCTCAACTGTGATATCTGGGGAATGTAGAATATTATCAGCCCAAGGTGATGAGGTACAGTGACGTCATCCCTGGTGACGTGGATAAAATATTAACAAGCCACGTGCCACCTAGTTTTAGGTGCATCACCTACCCCATAGGATCCTTGGATCGTGACATGCATCAATCTGGGTGAGGGCATATGTCTCCCCTGATCCAACTACGTGTCTATCTGTGAGTTCAGACTTCAGTGAAATTGGAGTCAGGTGAGTCAATAAATCTCAAATCCCGAGACCCAAAGTCAATCTCGGTCGTTGGATGTGACCAAAGTTTGGACCGTCGATTCGATCAGTGTCTGTCCATGAGTTCAAACTTTGGCGGAATCGGAGTCAGGTGATTAAATAACACCCGAATTCTGAAGTCCCAATGCACGTGAGGAACCTATTGAATCAGACCCATGTGGGAGTTCCACGACCTCGACCAATGAACACCCGAGGATCTGGAGAGAGGCATATATGCCAGTTCTGAGTTTGGTTCTGAGTATGGTAACCACGGAGTGAAAGACCTAGACAAGAAAAATGGGATTTGAGACCCCGAATGAACATCTTGAGTTCTTAAGAAGAACAAAATTTTGACGCCTCACCGTGGGTGTGTTACAAATTGGTATCAGAGCATGGTTACAACACTTGGCCTACATGGGCTCATGGACAAGTTGCGTAAAAACCACATTAAAGGGATTTAAGGGTGTCACCTTACCTTACTTCCTTCCTAAACAGTCTGGTTAAGCCCTTATTACAGAAAAGAATGAAAGCTTCATGTTTTGTGTGTGTTTGTATTTAAGAAATATGAGTTATGTGTTGTCCATAAACTAATATACTATTAACTAATAACAAGTTTTTTGTCAACACTCAAGCAGTTGGTCAGTTGTGGGAAACTGCAAGTATAAAGGATGGTAACGCACCATGAAGTGGGGGATGGCTCCCACAATAAAGATGAAGAATATGATGAAAGGAGGGTGGTAGAGACTCCTCTGGTTCTGGTTGAGACTGTAAGGAGCCTCATGGACGAGTTACAGAGATGCAAGGTCGACAATGAGAGACTGATAAAAGAGAAAGTGAAGCAAACAGAAATTAATGCAGTCTTGCTAGAGAGTTTGTTCAATATACAGAGACAGTTGCAGGATGGACCTGGCACCAGTCATGTGGACCGACGACAGAAGAAGAGGAGTTGAAGTCCACCTGTGATACGAAAATGTGGTCCCATAAGTGGCCATACTATAAGGAGTACCTCAAGGAAGGTCCAACCTGGAGACAAGGGACACTCATTGAGAGAATCCTCTGGAAAAGAAACTGGTGACTCAGAAGGATCTTCTAGTAGTAAAACTAGCTCACATTCCAAAAGGAAAAGGAAGAAACAAAAGCATTCCAAAATTCATGACCCTGAATAGTTCAAGAAATCCAAACCACCCTCTTTCAATGGTGAGATTAAGAAAGGGGAAGAGGCAGAAGCCTGGCTGCTTGGACTAAAAAAGTACTTCAAAGTCCATGATTTCTCTAAAAACTTGAAGGCTTGAATAGACACCTTCAACCTGAATGGAAAGGATTCCATTTGGTGAGAAGATCTTTAGAATGTGAAAGGAATCCATGAAGAGGACCTATCTTGGAAACACTTTGAGAAACACTTCAAGAAGAAGTATCTATCAAAAAAATATTTTGACGAAAAGACTAAAGAGTTCTATGAACTCAAGCTGGGACAACTCACCATAGAAGAATATGTCAGTAAATTCCTTGAATTGTTGAGTTATGTACCCTACATAAAAGAGGAGAAGGTAAAAGTGCAACGATTAATCAGTGGGTTATCTCAGAACTACCAGAACAAGATTGAGTTTGACAAGCCAAATACCTTAGAAGACACTATTCGGAAGGCAAGGTATTGTTATGAACAATTCGGGCGTCAGACAAAACCTCGCGAGGACTGGAAGCAGAAGAATAGTTTGGGGTTCAAGAAGAATGGGCTTAAATCCCCAAGATTTAAAAACTATAGGAAGGATTCAAGGATGATCCTTCCTACTCAAAGTGTGCACCAGTAGAATTTCCCCTCCCAGAGTCGAAATAAACCTTTTGGATCAACCCCAGGAAAGACCGACAACCCAAAGAAGGAACCCTTGAAATGTTGGGGTTGTGGAGAAGAACATCTACTGAGGGACTATCCGCACAGATAATAGAATAGTAGGAGATTTTGCAACATCCAAGAATATACCACTGTCAATGATGTGGCTAGGAGTATGCCACAAATTTATGCAATCGTGGATAATAAGCAAGCCGACCACCAAACTTCAGTGGTGTAGATGGAAGGTATGATTGCCAACCATCTAGTTTCTATTTTAATTGACCCTGGTTCTAAATTGAGTTATGTGGCCCCTCAGACTATTGATAAGTGTAAATTGCATCCACATAGACATGCTAAACCATGGTTGGTACAGCTAGCCACTGACACCAAAATAAAAGTAGTGGAGGTCATACCAGCTTGCCAATTCATTATGGATGGATTGCCCACCCAAGCTACCCTTAACATACTTCCCCTAGGATCTTATGACCTATTCATTGGCATGGATTGTATAGTTGTATATAAAACTAAGTAAGACTGTTACCATAAAACCTTAGAATGTATAAATGAAGAAGGGAGAAAGATAACCCTCCAGGGAATCCAAAAGCATGTCTCAGTGAGACGAATATCAGCCCTTCAAATGAAGAAGTATTGCAGAAATGGATTTCCTCTATATGCAATACAGGTGTTGAAGACTGTTGAGGATGACAGACCAAACCTAGAGGACCACCCCCTATTAAGGAAGTATAGAGATGTGTTTCCAGAAGAGGTAACGGTTTTACCCCCAAGAAGATATATTGACTTCTCGATAGAACTTGCACCAAGAGTGGTGCCATTGTCTAGGACACCTTATAGAATGAGTACACCCGAACTAGTTGAGCTCAAGTTACATTTAAAAGAAATGATGGATAAAGGCTACATCCGGTCCAGTGTATCTCCATGGGGAGCACCAGTCCTGTTTGTGAAGAAGAAATATGGCACACTCTGATTGTGCGTAGATTATAGACAACTCAATAAGGAAACCATAAATAACAAGTACCCTTTGCCAAGAATCGATGACTTGTTCAACCAATTAGGGGGTGCTTCCATTTTCTCAAAGATTGAATTGAGATATGGGTACCACCAAGTCTGAGTCAAGGATGAAGACATCCACAAAATAGCCTTCAGGACAAGATATGGTCACCATGAATTTGTGGTAGTACCATTTGGATTAACCAATGCCCCTACCACTTTTATGTGCTTGATGAACAATGTACTCAACAAATTCCTAGACAAATTTGTATTGGTTTTTATTGATGATATCTTAATCTACTCCAAGAATAGAGAGGAGCATGAAGAACATCTTAGACTTGTACTTCAAGTGCCAAGAGAGCATTAGCTCTACGCTAAGTTTAGCAAGTGTGACTTTTTCCAAAAGCAAATACATTACTTGGGCCATGTTATATTTGAAAAAGGGGTGGCAGTAAACCCTGAGAAGATCAGATCTATCATGGAATGGCCTACCCCAAAGGATGTTTCGGAAATCAGATCCTTTATGGGCTTAGCAGGATACTATAGGAGGTTTATAAAAGGATTTTCCAAGATTGGTTGTCCAATCACTGCCCTCCAGAAGAAGGGGGTTAAATTCATTTGGACACTGGAATGTGAAGAAATATTCCAGTCACTAAAATACCTTTTGACCCACGCACCTGTGTTGAAGATCGTTGACCCCGATAATAATTTCCTCATGTGTACATATTCCTGCAAGGAAGGACTCGAAGGAGTCCTTATGCAAGAAGGACGTGTGATTTTCTATGAGTCCATAAAATTGAATGAGCACGAAATCAATTACGTTACCCACGATCTGGAGTTGGCTACCATAGTGTATGCTTTAAAAATGTGGAGGCATTACCTCCTGGGTAGGATATTTGTACTTATGACAGACCATTGTGGGTTGAGACACATGTTTGATCAACCAAAACTCAATGCCAGGAAAGCTAGATGGATGGCTCTCCTTAGTGAGTTTGATTTTGAAATCAAACATATCAAAGGGAAGGAAAATAGCGTGGTCAATGTCCTTAGCAGAAGTATGAAAATGATTCACCTGATAGCAATGAGCACTTGTGAAACGGATGTCATGGAAAGATTCAAGAATGCATAATAAATAGATGCATTCTTCAGGACCGTGACATCGTACCTAAAGCAAGAACCCGCAGGGCTAAAGTATGAAGGCTACCAGATGTTGGACGGAGGTCTGCTGACTTATCGAAACATATTGTATATCCCAAGTTGTGACGACTTGAAGAGGTTCATAATGGACGAACTACACCAGAGACCATACACCGGTCATCCGAGTTATCATAAAATGGTCACGGCCACTAGGAAACAATTCTATTGGCCTGGATTGAAAAAGTACATAGCTGAATATTTATCCAAATCTCTAGAATGCCAGCAAGTTAAGGCGGAACATCGGCACCCAACAGGGCTGTTGCAACCTCTACCAATTTCAGAATGGAAATGGGAGACCATCTCCATGGATTTCATCACCGGATTACCAAAATTGGCCAGGCAGAATGATGCCATCATGGTAGTGGTGGATAATTTGAGCAAGTCTGCTCACTTCATTCCCATCAAATTGAATTACAAGGCAATATATTCATGAAGGATCTATTCATACTACATGGCATGCCTAAGGAAATTGTATTTGACAGAGACATGAAATTCACTTCAAGCTTTTGGAAATCCTTTATGGTTGGTTTTGAGAAAAAATTGTTGTTTAGCACAGCCTATCACCCTCAAACCGATGGACATATAGAATGAATAAGCCAAATATTAGAAGACATGCTAAGGATGCATGTAATGCATCATGCTAAGAAGTGGGAAGACTACTTTCCACTAGTAGAATTTTCCTACAACGACAATTATCAAGAATCACTGAAGATGAGCCCTTTCGAATCTCTCTATGGTAGATTGTGAAAAACTCCAGTCAGCTGGAGTAATATCGTGAATAGAATTACAATTGGACCCGACATGTTGAAAGAAATGGAACAACAAGTGGTTCAGATAAAACAAAGTTTGAAAATCGCTCAGGATAGATAGAAACATTACGCCAACAGAAAGAGAACCCCCGGAGAATTCAAGACAGGAAACCATGTTTATCTCAAAGTTAGACCCGGGAAGAGTTCCCTGAGGATGGGAGCTTGTGCCAAGCTGGAACCTCTATATTTTGGACCCTTTGAAGTTTTAGATAGAGTGGGACCTGTAGCCTATAGGATAGCGCTCCCTCCCACAGTAAAGGCACATAATGTTTTTCATGTTTCATTATTGAAGAAATATGTACATGATTCTAATCATATAATTGATTGGTCTGTGATCCAGGTGGAACCAGAGGGAGAATTCATGCCAGAACCTCAATGCATACTAGACAGGAAGGAAACGCCACTCAGGAACCGAACCATTGCACAGGTCATGGTGCAGTGGAAACACTTTGGCCCATATGAGGCCACGTGGGAAATGGAGAATGCCATGAGACAAGCATATCCATTTTTGTTCACTCCTGTATATACATAGTTGATAGATAGAACATCGAGGATGATGTTCCTTTAAGGGGGAGGGAATTGTAACACCCTGTTTCCCCCAGCTTGTAAATATAATGATAATGGCCAAGAGACTATGGAAAACTCCATATGTGTGAATGTTGATTGGATGGACCTTTGAATGAAAGGTAAATGAATGTGAATCTTGTTATTTACTAGAAAATGGATAGTGTTTCATGACTGCTGGAAGGGGGGGGTATACTTAAAAATACCACAAATGATATACAAAGAGAGGGTGAAGGGGTCTATGAATGGTTGCGTTAACCTTCACCAAATCAGTACTTACTGGATTTAATTTCTCAGGACCAAAACAATCCTCTGACCCAGAAATGAATTACAGTCAGGCTAGTAGGTGGGAGGACCTCCTTAAGAGTTAATGAGGGGACGGGGCATAGCACCCATCTGTAAGGCTTCCAAACTTGACTGTGGGTTGGGAATTTGAGCCACACACAACCTTGTTGAAAGAGGCGAGAAAGGAAGGTGTGGAGGGCAGAGGGAGGTCGACGAAGAATGTAGAGACGACGGGTGGATCTCTCAGGTTCAAGGAAGAACTGGAAATAATTGTTCTGGTCATAGAAAATGACAGGGAAAGGTTATGATACAAGATGATAAACGAGGTCGGTCCTCCTTGCTTGGTATCATGTAAACCATTTCCAAGAGCATGCGGGAGGAGGAGAGTAACCTCCGTCCCTACTGTTTTTGAGCCAACAGAAAGGATTGTGTAGCAGAGCATCGTGGTCTAGCTCAGGGGTGGCTAGTGGTAAATTCGTTTGGAGTGACTTAGCCTACGGTTGGGTGGAAACGGGCACCCCTTCTAGCAGTCACTTCACATTGTTTGGTTCTGATAAGTATTTTCCCTACTTTATTTGTTGAACTGGAATGAAGGATGATTACTTGGACTTATGCATATGTGCATTTATAAATGTCTTCTATGTGAAATGGCTATGTCAGGTATATGTTTTCATCCCCTTGTAAAATTACACTTCCAACCGATAGACTGCATGCCCGGTTTAACTCTGGAGGCTTCCTGGGGCATAAGTTGTTAAGATGGTCAAGATAGGAGATATCGTGTCAACCTGAAACCATTCGTTTGAAGAGGATACATATTCCATACCCCTTTGTTTTGTGACCATAATGTCAGACCCAAGTCCTTAACCCTTTAATGGTAAATCTCAGGAGGGGTAGCAAAGTTGAAGCCTTGAAAAGATAAGGTCTCTTCGTATAGAGACGATCATAAGAGATCCATTCGAAAGGACCCACATGAATGATACTCGGGAACCTTGGACTAAGCCTAAGGAAACCATCTTCTCTTGGCTTTGTAGCTCCAAAAGTTCGAGACTTCGGAGTACGACCGAACTTACTAGCCTTATGCGGTCTGAAGGTGACCGAGAGACTCAGTCTTCCGTGAGATTGATCGACGCTAGGTGGTTTTCCAAGTGGTTGGGTGAACCTATCTCACCAATTAAACCGAGGCCCGAAACCCTGAAGGTCGAAGCCGCGAAGAACCTAGCACCATAGATCATGGGATCCTCAGGATCCTTACCCCAACCGTTGTCATATCAGGGACGCGTGGCGCTAGTCCTTCTACTTTGGAGGTTGGACGCTTCAGAAGGTTAGAGGATTTTTCTTAGAAATACTCCCAAACGTCGAAACCCCAAGGTAACTAGAGCCGTAGATCTATAGGTCTACATGACCGGATCTCAACCGTGAGATCCAAGGAATGTAAAATATTTTCAGCCCAAGGTGATGAGGTACAGTGATATCATCCCTGATGATGTGGATCAAATATTAATGAGCCACGTGCCACCTGGTTTTAGGTGCATCACCTGCCCCATAGGATCCTTGGATCGTGACATGCATCACTCTGGGTGAGGGCACGTGTCGCCACTGATCCAACTACATGTTTTTTTGTGAGTTCAGACTTCGACGAAATCGGAGTTAGGTGAGTCAAGAACTCCCGAAGTCAATCTTGGTCGTTGGTTGTGACCAGAGTATGGACCGTCGATTCGATCCATGTTTGTCAACGAGTTTGGACTTAGACGGAATCAGAGTCAGGTGATTCAAGAACACCCGAATTTTGAAATCCCGACACGCGCAAGGAACCTATTGAGTCAGACCCACATGGAACTTCCACGGCCTCAACCAATGAACACCCAAGGAGCTGGAGAGAGGCGTATCTGCCAGTTCTGATTTCGGTTTTGAGTATGGTAACTACAGCGGGAAAGCCCTAGACGAGCAAAATGGGATTTGAGACCTCGAATGAAGGTCTTGAGTTCTTAAAAAGAACAAAATTTCGACGCCCCACTGTGGGTGTGTTACATCCTCTCTACAAAAGTGACTTAAAATATTACTAGAACAGAGATCATGAAAAGAGGCAATTACTACAAATCATCTGCATCTCATGAGTCTCCTGCCCCTGAACAACCATTGATATTCAATGCCTGCAATTCCATTCAAGCAAGATGACAAGGTAAAATCACAATAAAGAACACAAAGTTTGATAAACAACTTTCATGAATCTCTAATGGAATAAATACCTACATCGCATGCCCTCATGCTTACAAATAAATAGATAAACTACCCCTGCAACTCTGTAGGTGTAAGCCTAATACCCAACAAAATATTATAGGTTTAAAAGATAGATGATTTTAGCTCAAGTGGATCAAAAGTGAGATTCTATGATTTAATTCCAATAACACAAGTTCTCAGAAACAGTACTCCAATAAAGAAGGCCAATATAACCTATGATTAGCACATAAACTTGAAAATGAAAAGAAGAATGTAGAGGAAAACATAAAAATGAACACATAAACCTTGCATCCAACACCATTGATGCATTCATAAGTGGAATTTTTCATCAATCAGGATCCTCCCAATCAAGAAAGCAAAATGCTCTAATGAAATATGCTTCACAAAAGAACACAACAAATCCTTTACTATATAACCCTGGTAACATGAACTATTGACAAATCCTTTACCAACAGTATTTCATCAAGGCAATAAGATAAAGATGATGAATTGAGAACAGAAGCACAAACTAATCATTAACTATAATGGAATCTTCAGTTCAGATGTACAGAGTCTTGAGGATTTAACATGAAAAAAAAAAAAAAAGGCTTCACCCTCTTACTTTAAAAACCCATCCCCTTCTCCAAGACTTAGATCACCATCTAAATAGCCAAATACATGAGAAATATCTCAAGGAAGTCTCAACCTAGATCCTACATAGGATTATTTTCCTAGAAGATAGGTGGCAACAGTCAAACAAACCCAAATCTAACAAACTGTTATATTCTATGAAGTTGTTGGCAGTAATAAATTTAACTGCAACCAACTCACTGCATGAGGATTTAATGGAGCTAAATCTTAGGTGCAGGTGTCCCTTGGTGTCTAACTGATCTCTGAGAAATCATTCGAACCTTCCTTGATAGCAGGAAGCGCTCCCATAGCTTGGATTTGTCAGTTGTTAGAGCTCGTAGCACCTTTGACAGCATGTGCTGTGAACTTTCTTGTCGGTGATGTTTTAATCGTTTCTCCAAAAATATGAAATGGGTCAGGATGAGTTTTTGTTAGCAATTCAAACACATCATGTTTTTCCTCCACGCCAAATTTCATAAGAACCCAGATCGTGATTCAAAAGTTATGATTAAAACAAGAATTTGTTGTGTGCTAATTGCTACAAACTGTCCCAAATTACCAGTTTGCAGCGCCAGTGAATCCAGGTGCTGCAAACTTTCTTGTAGCAACCTGTTTCGTGCCAAATCAACTCAATTGATGCCAAAACCATGCAAGAAGCCTTGAAAACTGGCTCTGAAAACTAGAAATCATCATTAGAAACTCTTTTGAAATCATAATCATAAAAGATTTGACATATGCCCTTATTTTTGGAGTGTTGCAAACTTCTAGGAGAGTTAGTGTCGCATATGATTTATGAATTGGAAAGATACTTTAGGTGGTTGGATGAATGTCTAAGACCCTTTGGACACATGTTTGGATGACGACATTTGATGGTGACGTTTAGATATCTAGATGTGATATTTACTTTCCCTCTTGTGCTAATAATGACAACCACCATCATGACACCAAGACTAGGAAAATGTATTTTGATCAACTTTAGACCCAAGGTTAAAATCAAAACCTTGTTTTATTAACATGAAACATGACTTAAAAACCTTTAACAACATGTACATCCTATATGTTAACAGGAGGATTGTTGAATTGGAAGCTACATTGAACCCTAAACCTTTATTTACGCTACCCCTTGCTATTAAAGGAATTGAAGAATATCCAAAAGAAAATCTTGAGAAATTTGCCAAGGCTAAAGGAGCCCAAGAATTATTGTGTGGAGTTAGAAACATTGTGGCTAGTAATATTGAGGAGAGGATGGTCTTTCTCTTTGAGTTGAGGGAGATGACCAACATGGCTTCTATTCTTGTTGGAAGGATCCTAATCCTTGAAGGAATATTTCAAAACAGAGCTCCAAAAGGACATGAGTTTTAATGAAAACTGCATAGATACATTTATCAGAAAACTCACTTATATGAATTATTACAAGAGACAAAAAGAGAACCTCCCCTCAAACAATAGGATGAAGCAAATTAGAGGATGATGGGATAGCAAGATTGGTGTACTACATGTGATGTATTAGAGCAAAGGAGAATCTAAGTATTCTTTAAATTAGTTAATTCCCTAAAAGGTTTGGAGGGCCCTTCCCTCATGCATGATGATAAAATATCTACTGGAGATTAATATGAAGCTAAGTTCAATGTGGCTAAGGTTCCTTGGGTGCAGACTTTGATAGCCTCACAAGTTTCTTATAAGATGAAATAAGAAAATGGTTCGTTGACTTTGTCATCGATAATGTGAAGTACAATCCATTGCTAGGGAACAACGTGTCGACCTAAATGGCATTGAAAGAGACATGTTTTCACTAAGGGTGAAAGAATAAATTATTGTGGGCCCCCTTTGTGACTACATCAAAGTATGGGTAAATCACCCTACGGAAGAAATTTCTAAAGTCACTTCAATGTAACATAGTTGAAGTAGTTAGGTCTCGTGGAGCGCTTGTACCAGAATTGGGAGATTAATTATACAACATTTTTCAACAAGAGAAGGGTTTAGTTTCCAACCAAACTGCCTCTATTTTTGTAAGCATAGATCTTTAAGATTTTTTCCCTTGTTTTCCCTTCTCATAGTCCTAATTCCATACGGTATTCATAGTATTGTTCCATAAAGACTTGCTATTGAGTGATCCCTTTTCTTTCTCTAGGTTTCTATATCTTTGGTCTACATGAGCTCGATCCCTACCTCCAAAGGTGAACACTTTGTTTTCTTTGTTCCTNTAATTCCATACGGTATTCATAGTATTGTTCCATAAAGACTTGCTATTGAGTGATCCCTTTTCTTTCTCTAGGTTTCTATATCTTTGGTCTACATGAGCTCGATCCCTACCTCCAAAGGTGAACACTTTGTTTTCTTTGTTCCTCTATGTCACTGGAATTTTGTAATGATTCATGACGACATTGTTTCTAACATTCGCACAATCTCATTTTGAGACATCTCCCTTATTGTTTGAATAAATCTCCACAAAAATCTAATAAAGGAATGCATAGTTTTTATGACTTTAGTTTTTTTTTTAGCAGAGGAGAGCTTGAACATGTATTCATTTACATCTTACATGGTATTAAATGCAAAGTCTTTTAAGGCTTTCTGATAGACCTGTTTCACCTCTATGTTTTGTCTTCTTCAATATTATCTCAAATGCATCTTCTACTTGCTTTGTATTATGGAAGCATGTTTTATGTTGGGATGAGCAAATAAAACTTACAATCACAATAGCTTATATTTTTCCATCTTGTCAATTTGAAAATGAATGGTCCTTTCACAAGCATAGTTATGTTTAAAAGAAATGTTTGGGTTATATTGAGAGTCCATTTTCTTTCGTAATGTTAAAGATTGTGTGGAGTTTAGCTATGTAGCACTCTCCCTATCCATTCGGTGATTTAAAAAAACAACATTTGATATCTGACAAAGAGGGGTGTCGCCTCTATAAAAGTGAAGGAGGGTGATCCTTGTTTTACCCCAAGGATTCCCCTTGGAGTTGATATTTTTCCTATAGGAAAAAACTATCAAGTTACACATGTTTATTAGGAAGGGGTCATTTTGGGATGCACTTGGATGATCAAATAATATGGAAAAGGAATTAATAAAAAAATAAAGTTACATGAATCTCTTTTTTATAGAAATGAAGAAGTCTAACTACTCTAAATGGAGATACTTTCACTCTTCATTTGGGAGACTCCAACAATGAAAGTAATATTGGTAGTTTAAGGTTTTACTTATCAATGTTTTTCACAATGATGTAGACTCTTTGGAAAATGAGGTTGAGGTGGATATGTTGTCGGTCGTTGCCTATATAGTAGGGGTTAATTTATATAATTGCAGATAATTTATTGGTTTTTACATCTTGATGCATTTTATGTACAATAATGTTATCTAGAATGGATTTTGGATAGAAAAAAGAAAAGCTATGAAAACACCATTTATTACATATAAATTTTGGTTATTGAAAAGAAAAAAGAAAGAAACAAAAATAATCCATCAAATTTATTCTTATGCATTTATGATTTGTTATTAAATCACAAAAAAATGATAAAATAAACTTAGGTAAACTATCATAATGAAATGTGAGAAAAACTTTCTCCCCAATGGAGTCATTAGTGGACTCCTAGTATAAGCTTCCAAGTGGGCTGCCAATAGACCTAAGTTGGATTCATCATTAGACTTTATGTGGACTACTTTATGGATTTCAATTGAGTCATTTATCATTCAAGTGACATTAGAGTCTTATTCCATAGTTAATTATTGATATTGTTCAATATAGAAATTCTAGTAGTTTGCATTAGAAAAAAAAAAATCAAATTTGAGTTGTCACATAAGTTTGGTGAATAAATTACCTTGAAAATTTTCGTGTTGGAATAATCATGTTGTGTTTACTAGTAGTCACCATGTTGCAAGAAAAGACTTCATTATCTATTCAAAAATTAATTATAATCCCACATTTTCACACTTAGCAAATTTATTTTAGAAGGTATTTTATGGATCCCTTTGGTGTTGGCATTATCATTTTGTATTTACTAGTAATTTACTCTATTACAAGGAAAACATTTACTACCAAGTCAAAAATCGATTCTAATTTTAGATTTTCACACTGAAATTTTATTTTAAGAAGTACTTCATGGATCCCTTTGTAAATCTGAACTTTCTGTTTTTTGTTTAAAAGAAATGCATATACACCATCTTCGATTGCATTTAAGTTGTGTATTTAACCACAAACTCTTATAATTTAAGCATTGTTATTTTATACATTGGATCCACTCCCATAACCCATAAAGCACTTTTGGATGGCATTAGGGATTAAAAAAATAAAATAATTTGATTTCCTCTTGAATGCTAGAAGAATAACCACAAACTTCTAGAATTTAAAAACTACCCTTATATGCATTGGATCTACTAAGCCCATAAATCGCTTTTGGATGACATTAGGGATAACATTATCTGAAATTGTTTAATTTCCTTTGAAATGAGGCTTCTCATCCACTAGCATCCTCAATTGAATTTAAGTTGCATATTTCCACAAACTCTTATTATTTAAGCAGCGCCATTTATGCTTGGATATGCTTTCATAGCCCATAAAGCACTTTTAGATGACATTAGGAATAACAATTTAGAAATTATTTGATCTTCTTTGAAAAGTCAATGGATTAACCACAAACTCTTACAATTTAAGTATTGCTTAGAAATAAACCACAATTTTTTGAAATTTAAATGCTATGTATAACTAAATCACAAACTCTTTGAATTTAGGCATTGGACATAATGTCATGATTTAAGCACTACCCTTTTACACAATGGATCAACTCTCATGGCCATAAATCCCTTTTTTTTTTAAGTAAGAAGTAAAATGTATTAAAAACCTTCCAGAGGCAAAAGAGAGATACCCAGTACAGTGGTAGTCCAACTATGCTTATTGGGCTGCCCCAACAGAGGGGAAACCAGCCCAATCAGCAGCTTAGTCATCATAAGTTTCAAAATGTCTACTACTAGTAAAGTCTGAGACTACATGAACAACAACCAGAAATTGAAAACAATTGACACGAACTCTAAGCCTAGACGCTTGACACGTAACCTGGCCAGGTGCCTTGGAGATCCCCGGGCCAAGGTTCCTCTTCGATAACCGCAGTTATGTCCCCCCATTGCACTTCGACCTTCGCAGTGGTGTCGATGTGTTGGCTGCTTCTCGCGGTGTCCTTCATCGGAGGCTTGGCCACAGTCTCACTATCATTCTGGTTCCTCCCGATCTCTTCTGCGAACTGCATCCCAACATCCTCGCCGTGGGTGGTTGCGCCGGGTTCCTGCCTCAATTCCGAGCTCCGCTTATCCTCTTCGTCGGCAACTGTATCAGCATTTGGTCCAGGCTTGGAGGTCGCTTCTCCTGTGTCTGAAGTGACAGCCTCATGCAGAGAGGAAAGAAGTTGGAGGAAGAGCGCAATCTTCTCATTGTTGAGTTGTAGTCGAAACTGCAAATCGTCCACCCCCTGGCGAAGTTCGAAGACTAAGCCATAGAGGATGGACAGTTGGTCCTTTAATTGCTCGCCGTGGACTGTATCCGCAGAAGGGTGCTGCTTATGAGCCTGGTTGCGCGTGGAAGAAGGCCTCTGGTCCTCCGAGGTTCCTGGAAGAGCCAAGGGTGGTGGGTGGGGTGGTGCAGCCATTGGTGGCGATTGAAGGATGCGCAAGGTCGAGCTGAGCAGCCGAGGGACGAGTGCAAGGCTATGGACGGACTCCATCGTCTCTGCTGGAAGACTAAGAGAGGGACCAGTGGGATGTTGCGCAGAGGGGGGAGTTGAGGGCCGACGGGTCTCCAGGGAGAACCCCGTCGTGGCCTCCCTCTCAGTCGTGGCTTGTGGTTAGGCATGGGCGGCTCGTTGCAGCAGGCGAAAGTCCAGAAGTGAGGGGGAGACTCCGGAGGGCCGCCATCTCTATCCCACGTCGGCCATGGGCTTGGATGGGAGAGCTCCTCCAGCCACCAGCATAAACAATGAATTAAGACCGGAACCAGTGCCATAGAGAATACGTAGGAGGGAGAATGCATTAATGTTCGCTCCATCGACAAGAGATGTATTAAAGTCGCAGGAGGGTGGCGGGTGGTGGCACGAGCCCATCACGTGGCTCTGTGCCCCACTGTTGAGCCCCGTCCTCCTCCGATTGCCAGGTGTCCTCCATTAGCACCCCATCCGGGGGGCCATAAATCCCTTTTAGATGACATTAGAAATTAAAAAAAAATGAAATTATTTGATTTCCTTCGACGAAAAGGGTACTCATCCACTAGCAAATATGTTTATTGATTTATTATTTCTCATATGTCAAAGAGCTTGTTTTTGGTCTTCTCCATCTTTCCATTGAATGCCTTAACATCCAAATTTGAACATCTTGTTACAAAAGAGAATATACATAGTGACACAAGAAAAACCCTAAAACCCTAGAGCACAATCACAAGAAAAAGAAATCATTGAATTCAAGATATTGGAATGAAAAGACATTAAATATCACAAGAAGACTATATTAAACCTTGTTCTCAATGTTTAAAAAATATTAAAATGGTGTCTCCTCGAATACAAAAATAAGGGAAAATCACTTTATGGTATACATTGATTTCCTATTTACAATGCACTCAATCAAGAGCGTACACAATCATGCTACAAAGTACATCCGAGAGCCTTTCCTACAAAATGTTCCAACTCTATTGCATGCTTCTAATGTTTTTCCAATCACTCTTGGTGTAAGTTCTAATTCCTCACTTTACATTAGATTGTAATGCTATAAGCATTTTGGTGGCCTCTGATCTCTCATTGATATTCTAAGGACAGGTGGTTCAAGAACAATTTCCTCCACCTCCTCAATATCTAGTTGTCTAGGATGTAACGGCTTCACTACCTCATCGTTGTCCAATCAACAAGTTATTCTACCTATGAAACACATAGGACTTGGATCCCCACATCCATGTTGATGTTTTCGAATAAACCAATGGCATCACTATGAAACATGAAACCAAACATTAAATTATATTTCTTTGCGGCATCTTCCATGCTCATCTCTCCCACTCTCCTCTATGACATCATGTTTTCATCGAAAAGCATATCCATATTTTTTATAAACTTCTTCCTCGATGGATCAAAAAGCCTATAAATTCCAACGCTACCATCATAACCAATCATGATGCATTTTACATTTTTTTCGTCTAACTTCACTTCAAATCAAGCACATGTACATATGCAAGAGAGTTAACCAACTTCAAGCAATCTTACAATGGGGCCCCTAAGGGGTGTGTCCCCTACACTTCCCACATATCAGGATGAGGAAAATTAGTTGGTTATGTTTCCCCACATCCCCCTTTTGGGGAAATTCAAGGAGATAGAGGTGGGGACATTTCCCTTTTGTGGGGGACCCCTGGACATCCCCCACGATTTTTGTCAATTGTCTTTAAAAAAAATTGTTTTAAACACAAAAAAAAAATCTAAAATCTAAAGTGAGTGTGAATATTTATATCATGCTTTCATTGTTCATGTTTGTGACTTGACATTGACTCATTGTTTCTCATATATTTAAATAAATAAATAAATAGGGTTTTGGATGGGGTCTTCTATGCCAGGAACTCAATGTTTCCCATAACATTTCCTAAAATTTGGGGGGTGTCTCCACACATTCCTTGGATTCATTTCCTCCATTCACATGTCCCCTCGTCCTTGATACTTGGTGGAACATTTCCAACTAAAACCTCAATGTGTGGTTTTCTCCTACATAATGCTTTCATAGGGAGTTTTTGACTTCAATGTTGCTATAGATAATTGACCTTGAACATATGTTTTCATGGTGACTTCCTTTGCCCAAAAATATTGGTAATCCATTGTTCTTCAACATGCATTTGACACTCTCCATCAATGTCATTTTATTCTTTTGCTCTACTCCATTCTGTTGTGGAGTATAGGGCATTTTGAATCAAGTTTGGTGTCATATTGTTCACAAAATGTCGTAAATGCATTTGATGCATACTCACTACCATTTTCACACCTCAACCTCTTTAGTGGATTCCTGCTCTCCATCTATGTTATGCCAATTGCATTTTAAAACACTACATTGTTCCCCTCTAAGAAATAAACATAATTTTTTTCTTGAAAATTCCTAATGAAAGTTAAAATATACCTTGCTCCATTGTGTGGCATAGTTTCCATAGGCTCATAGATGTTAGAGTGAACTAGCACCAACAATCTCTACGTTCTATAGACACAATCCTCTGACAAACAAAATTGATGTTGTTTGCTAAAGCAACATCCTTCACAAATTCCAAGTGAAATACATTTTCAACTCCAAACCTTCAAATGACATCCTCCTCATAGTCTCCATTGATTATGCATTGATATGCCCACGTTTATGATGCCAAATGGCATTATCACTAATCATCTCATCACTCAATGCCACTTCARGAACATGTGCACAAAGTCTATACCATTTACTTTCCCTCACAACTCTTGCAATCACCTTCCCATGATAGTGCCTGAGCTTGCCTTCAATTGCATTGAACTCCACATGTGCACAAAGTCTATACCATTTACTTTCCCTCACAACTCTTGCAATCACCTTCCCATGATAGTGCTTGAGCTTGCCTTCAATTGCATTGAACTCCACAGTGAATTCAACATCTATTATTCAATTCACAACAATCAAGCTCTTAATCATTATAGGGACATGCAAAATATTGTGAATCTTTTTGTAGGCATCATTTGTCATTGTCATTGAGATAATGTCCTTCCCTACAACTTCATGCTTTTCTCCACCTCCACAAATCACATCCTTTAGCTTTTCAACACTCATATTTAACAAACCACGTGTGTTCAAAGGTCATGCGTTGACTTGTGCCAGAATCCAAATACCAATGCCTAAAAGAACCAACCATTGCCATGTTTAATCCCATGAAGAGTTGTTTAGAATAGAGATCGGCCTCACCACTATCATTTCCTTTCTTGGTGATGAACTTTGGAAAATTCCTTTTCATGTTCTATATTTGGTAGTGTTTCTCCTTTTTCTTGCTCTCTAAATTCTCCCTTTGGGAATGTGACTTTTGTTGATTATGTTGACCATTCTTCTTCTTCTTGCTCATGCCTTAACTACTTCATGAAAATAATGGTGATGTCTTGTCCAAGATTAACACAACATGCTTCTTCTAACCTCTTCCTTCAATAGATCATAATATGTGCCCTCAAAGGTAATGATAACCTTAGACCCCATTATCAACACCATACCTTCACATGAAGAAGGGACACTTCTAAGGAAAGTAATGACAACATCTTCATCAAAACCCTGAGCACCACACATTGCCAATTTTTCAATGAGGATTTGAAATAGTACCCTATGTTCAAAACCTTGCTAGCAATCGTCCTAACCAATAGTAACATACTTGCAAGAGCTTGTTGGTAGTGGTCCTAGCCAAAATAAATGGCCTCCACATGCTCCCACATGGCACTCATGTAAAACATATTGAGATTTTTCCTTGATCTAGACAACTAATAAGTACCTTGTTAATATTTCTCTATGAGACATATTTTGTGAGTGCATGTGTGAAACAATAGCTGGATAGACCTATCTTTTGGCATCTTGGAACTGCCTCTACAACCATAAAAATCTTCTCCTGCTTTATTAGAGGATATCATCAATTAAAACATACAAAGGCACCTCAAGTCTTCACCTTTCTCCTAGCCTTCGTATCTAGGTGAGGCGGGCAGGCTCAATTTTGTAGATAATACATGATGTTAGAATACCAAGCACACTCATTTAAAGTTGCATTAATCTCATACAGGAAAGTGTTTGTAAAATGTTTTAGATCATCTTCCATGGTAGGGTTTTTGGACCGTAATTCCCCCAATCCTTTACCCTTGACTATCATAGCTATGCAAATCTCCAAATCAAACTCTTGCAGTTTCATGACTCATTTGGTGATTCAACCAAAGAGGTCATATTAGTTTAGCAAGATTGTAAGAAGGTATATGTACTTTGGCCCTGACCTTGACCATAGAACCTTGAATATACATTTGAAACATAGAGATAGTGAAAGTTTGTTTCTCATAGAATGAATAATTCAACTAAGTTAATCTTGTAACAAAAGGCCTTTCTGGCCACAAATTTTATAAGAATATGAAAGAAATTTCAAGCATCTGCAGCGTTCCACCATGATCCAAGTTCCGTACATGGTGGAACAATGTCTTTGGAGGCTTTGCCTAATTTTGAATCAATCAAATCATCAAAATTTGCTAAAATATATAGAAACTCTAACTACCTGTATGAGAAAGTTTGCTACAAAATTAAAAGACTCCATAATTCAAGTGAGTTTTAGTTCAATTAAGGTATGAGTCATATGTATCAACTATCATCTTGTTGCAATAAAACAAAACTCAACACCAGCAGTGTGGGGATAAATGTATTCAACAAATAGGTGATAATTGTTATTGTCATTATGTTGCATACTCCTCCTAGTTTTAAGTCCACAAAAAGAGAACTGAAAAAAGGAATTAACTATGAATAAAATAAAATTAAAAAGAGAAGAGTTTTTTTTAATTGAAAAAAATATATATATTTTACTTAGAAACGAAAATTTGATAAAGAATATTATCAAAAATAACAATAAATTTAGAAAAAAAATAATAATAATAATAATCTAATTTTAAGGTCATGGTCAAGACACCACCCCTCCATGTAGCAATTTGACTGCTAAAGTCCATACATACATATATAATCAAAGTAGTGGAATCAATATATATATATAATCAAAGTAGTCTAATTAATACATATATAATCAAAGTAGTCTAATTAAAAAAACAAAAAAGGTTACACCATCCAAAATAAACCTTTGAAATGTCTATTTTCCTAATATAAAGAAATAAAATCAGCACTATGCAAGCCGTTGGGAATTTTTTTCTAAATAAGAGAACAAAACCAAAATTCCTATAACTAAAACTAAGATGATGAAAATGGAAAAGAAATTAAAATCTGAATTTTGAAAAAAGATCTGAATGAAATTTGGAAGCTTCAGGAAAATAATATTTTATTTCTTGATTTTTATTTCTGGGTGGAGTGGCCAAGAATGTGGATGTTGAGCCAAGCAATTTATTCATATCTTCTATGCTCTTTTTGTGCTCAATAGAGGGATATGCACATCTTCTACGCTCTTTTTGTATTCAATAAAGGAATAAATGTTGATTAACAAGTAAAAAATGTGTCTTTGTCTTGTGTTTCGTTTCATATCACTTGTGCTTCTTTTCAATTTGCTATATTTTTTAACAGCATGACCTGGAACTCTTTTTTTAAAGTTCTTCATTTGAAGTAAACAGAGGTACAAATTCTTTTCATTTTTATATATTTTTTAACAGCATGACTTGGAACTTCTTTTCCTTAAGTTGTCCTTCATTTGAAGTAAACAGAGGTACAATTTTGTTTCATACAGTTGGAGCATTGCTTTGTCATCATCAGAGTTGGCATTTTTAATATGTAGAAAGTATTGCATACCCATTTTCCTAATAAGCTGTTAGGATTGGTGTCATTGTAAAAACGCTATTAAGAATTTAATGAGTATACAAAACCTTTTACAGATTAAAGATTACAAAATTCCTAATAGCTGTTAGGATTGGTGCCCTTGTAACAACTATTAGGAAAATGGGCATGCAATACTTTCTACAAATTAAAGACAGCAATTTTGATGATAACAAAGCAACAGTCCAGCTATATGAATCATTTGCATATCTGCTAATTTCAATGGAAGAACAGCTTCAATAAAAAAGGTTCTCAGTGATTCTGTTTTAAAATATAGTGAAAGGAAAAGATGCACAAGACACAATATTTCACACTCGTCAATCGATTATTATCACTCCATTGAATACAGAAAAAGCACTAAAAGATCTGAACAAATGTGAGATAATGATTCATTAACATTTCTAGTCCCCGAATGCAGCCTTCTTCACAAAAACTAGCCCATTCTACATTTATCTTTTCTAGGATGTATTATCATCCATTCAGTACATGATCAATACATATTATTTAACTTCTGTTCAATAATCTTCTGCTGTGCAATTACTTGATAAGCTAAGATTGTTGATCCAATTTTCGTCTGCCATAGTCGATGCATCATCATCATTACGATGCCAGCTCCAGTGTGCATGGGTTGCATTGTAAATTGTAAGTTCACCATGTCCAAAGCTTGCTTCTCGAAATAATGACCACTGAGGTTGTGAATCCAGAAAACTGTGAGCAGTTCGGCAAATATTAGTCAGTGCACCTATTAGTGCAGAAAAAGAAGAAAACGCCAGAAATTTATTGAGCATTCAACATACTCAGAGTCAAGGCCTTGTGAATTCCCTCCATCTCCTATGGTAATATGTACAGCTCCACATGGATTGACAGTATTCATGTAAACTCGACTCTGAAAGAAGACATATAAGTTGATCAGACATTGAATAAGCTACAAGGACCTGCATTACTGGTATAGAAACTAGCCAGGCATGGCCATGCAAACTTCAAAGTACTTACAAAGCGTTCATAGGCATGGACATGACCAGCAAAAGCAATATCAACTTTTGCAGCATAAAGTAGAGGCTCCATTGCTGCCCTCATATCATTACCCTCACCCTGATGAGCAGCATTACTGTTATACCAAGGGACATGGAACAGCACAATAATCCAGGGCGTCCTGGTTTTGTTTACACTTGAAAGGTCAGCCTGAAAATTGCAAACATCACAGGTTCAATTGAAAATTGCAAACATCCAAAGAGTCGTTGCTTTGCACATTATATTATCTGAAGTTATATCGCATGGAATGTAATGATAACACGCCTACATATTTATATAATCTAAATAAAGAGAGACCTGAAGCCACTCATATTGGTCAGAATTTTGTTTGTACTCTGCATATGAACCAAGCATTACTATGTGTACTCCTGCGACTTCAAAGGAGTAATAAAGATTTGAACTTGAACCACTTTCTTCAAAAGGCATTCGCCATCGTGCATTGTAAGCAATAAATTCAGTAGTAATGACAATGGGAATTCTCTCAATCTCATGATCTCCTTCCGTGACCATCCATGGCCTTGTACTTGCCAAAGGCTGTACTAACATTCCAAATGAATCCCACAATGGCTGTTGGGTATCTGCATATGAAAGATCACCTGGCAACAAAAAGACATCATAATTTGCCTGCTGAATGTGTTGTAATGTTGAATTTGTCCGTCCTGTCTGTCCCAGGTCACCTGTTGTAAATTGAAGAAAAACATGTGAGATTTTTATTGTGAAGTGCATTGATAATACAAATGCATAAAAAATTGTTAGGCTAGAATTACTAGGCAGCTCAAAGAAATATAGAGCAAATGATATTGTAATATTGGATCTGTCTGCAGTCTTTTTTTCTTAGTTGGGCTGGCAAAACACAGGGATCAAATGTTCCTCCATGCTTGTTAGGCACCCATGTTCTCACCATGGTTGGGAGTCAACAATGGCGAAAAAAATAGATCAGAGTGGAAGCTTTCTCAAAGCAGAAGGGAGGGAAAAGAAAAACAATGAAAAACAGAGATGAAAGGAAGAATTGATGGGGCATATTCCATCTCCACCCATATCGTGTTCTTTTTAAAATTTCAAGTATGTTGGAATTGGTATATATATACCAAATAACAAAAGGAGATGGAAAGGGGAAAAGGTCTTACCCACAATCGCAAAAGTTATGGGGAATTCTGATCTTGGTGTTTTGACGCTATACTCTGGACCATAAGTTCCACAACGATAATAATAAATTGTATTAGCTTCTAATGGCCCAAGTGTAACATAGTGAATCTGGCCAGATCTGTAACCCAAGTAAGTATACGATGTGTTTTCTCCCTTGGCCGAAAAATTGTATACTCCTGGAGAGGTTCCATACTCCACAACTGAGGGTACATGGGAATCATTTGTAATCCATGTTATTCTCATCTGATTTTCTCCTATCAGAGAAACATGTACCTACAAAGTGAAAAAATGTCATGAGGCCTTCTTGGTTAAAAAAGTGTTACAAATAACTCATCCATTCAATATTGCTTTATAAACTGACACAACATTTCTTCAAAATTTACATGTGTCATTGATATGTTTTTATGCTTCATATGAAAGACAATATTCCTTGCCAAATCAGCCTGATTTTTCAGGCAATAAAATTTAACTTTTAACACCTCGGGACTCAGAAGTGGATGAATCTGTCAATTGCATGTTGCAAAAAACCTCGAACTAGTGGTGACATTCCTTTGAAACAAGACAGATACACACTCCTCTAATCCATGTCAAAATTCATGATTTTGGAGCTGAACAGAATGTATGGACCAAATTGCATTGACACACCATTCATAATGCAGAAGCTAACAAAACCAACTATCGTCCCTAGGGCAAGCATAGATAAAGGATACCTCTGAATTTAGAGGCAAAGACACCAAAAGCATAGGTGCATGCACAAGTGCAAGGTGACTTAAGTGCCAGTGAAACAGATTTTCAAAAGCTTAAAGTTTTGGCAATGCATTTAAAGTTCAATTCCTTTTTTAACAATATATAAACATACAAATATAAATAATAGCTATAAGGTACACAAAATTTGAAGACATCAATTGTCTGCAAAGACAAAGCCACAAAAAATGTTGCTACACAAAAAGGCAATTTCTTATGAAATTTGAACTATGTGAGTTGCCTTTCATTAGTATAAAATTAATGGAGTTGAAGCTCACATTTTGGTGATCCATGGTATACTAGCACTTTTTTGCTCAAGGAACTTGTGAAGTTAGGAACAAGTATCATTCCAAGAGACTCCTTATAGTTATGAGGTTGAGCTAGCTAATGGGAATGAGGTATGACAGAGGGTATACCCAAATATCTCTATTTCAACAACAATCATGGAGTTTTAGCTGTGATAAAGATCAAAAAGTATGATGCTATCCTCAATTCCAAAGCAATTTATCAATATAAATCTTCTCCATCCTGGAGATCATATCATTTGTTTCAACAACAGAAAAAGAATCAAGCTATATGGGGATTTTAGCACTTGAAACTGTCTTTGTGACCCGCCACAAGATCAACAAGAGAATTTCGGGTGTAAAAACAAGAAACCAGCCCACACTGTCACCTTGGTTGGTTTCTTCTCACTTCAGGCTGGTGCTTTTCCAGCCTCAGGCAGGTATCCCTAGAAAAACTTGAATTTAAAAATTATGATTTAAGTGACCAGTGACTCAATCAATTGGGTGAATGGATTAAGGGGAGAAGAAAATATGCAAGATAGATTGATTAATCCCAATCTTACTGGTTAGAAAACTGCCACCTTGAAAAAGTTAGCAAGTGAGAAAGCCATCTAATTGATCGGCCATTCCACATAGAAGATCAAATTTCAATGGTCAAAAGATACTTAGATTACCAACCCTGAAAGTACAATTAACATACTGACTTCTCAAGCTCACCGAAATCAGTCTCATATGCTGTTTTCATTTCTTCAAACTTCAAAGTGACAACAAGAAGAGAGAAAAAAAAGTGGAAGGACTCATGGAAAACTATACCCCCCTCTTTCTGTCCTTTCCAGCCCTTATATACTGAGCCTAGAGGTCTAAATAATGTCTCTCAGAATAGATGGGAGTAACTTTCCAAGTGGGATGCCCTCCTCGTGGCTGAGAATAGAATGTAACTATTGCAAGTAAATGTGTAACTTCCTGGATTAATCCCCCAGTAATACACCCTCTTCATGTGCCAAAAACAGAGTGTAACTCCCTCCCCTAGGCACTCTTACTGTTGTCAGGAAATGGAAGTGTAACTGCTGCAAGAAATAGGTGTTTGACAAGTCTGACAATGGCAGCAAGGGTGTCACGCAGAACAAGCCTAAAAATGGAGCCCTCTAATCTTGTAGCAAACTTCTCTCCAGTTGGCAAAATCTGGCAACACAGAAAGTGAGAATTCCCATTACTCTGCAAATCTGATCAAATTTTTAACAATCTGGGTTGATTCAGAATTGGACAAAACCCGTAAAGACATTGTTACACCATTCATAGCTCTTGGATCATGGTAGAACTTTGCTCATGCCTAAAATTTCTGCCAGATTCTTATCAGATTTGCAGCCAGAAAGAGGATCTGTTTGCTGCAAGATTAGCTTACTCCCCTAAAAACAGCCTCAAATATGTGCCCTTTTCTCATCATGTAACTCCCAAAGGTCTGCATTGAAGTGTACTCCTCATTGATGTGCATAGGTGCTGTCTCCACGCTAACATTTATCTGCTGTCATATATAAATGCTGTCAGATATAAAGTAACAGCCAAGTAGTGCGCCCTTCTGGTTGCCATAACTCCTCGAGCAAATAATAACTTTCCAGCAGTGCACCCTAATGTAACTCCTCATTGAGGATGCCCTTCATGTAATTGGTAAAGGTAACTCCCTCATCAATGCACCCCTAATGTTGGTTGTGCATAGTTATAACAGCAGGACTGCAGATCCAAAAATAGTTGAAATAACCATCTCAAGTACTGTGCCATCCTCTGCTGTCATAAATGAATGTGGACAAGCCCAAAAGTAGCATCAAATCAGCACCTTTCCTCTGCTGTTAAGTGCTCCCTGTTGCTGGTTATAACTCCCAACACAAGCACGCCCAATCTCTTGGTGTATATACTGTGTTTGGGCTTCAAAGGAGCGCCCCATATCCTGATATATCTCCTCAAAAGAACACTCTAACTTCTGAACATAACCTACAGAAACATACTTCTACTGGAGTGCCCGATCTTATGCAAATCTGCCCTGAAAACAATGCCAAACATGCAGGAACATGGCACAAAGGTCCAGGATTGAAGTGGCCACAACTCAGCTTTGATTTTCCTTGCAAGGTATTATCGTGAAAGTACTTTTCTCCAGGAAGGTACAAGGCTAGAAATCCGTTCAAAAATCTGATTTACTGTTTTGCTTCTGTTGGCTGGTTCAGGGATTAACAGGGGCTAAGGATAATTGGTATATTCCTCATGTTTGCTCTACAATTTAAGAGGCTAGAAAAAAGGGAAACCAATGCATATTTATTTATATAAAAGAAAGTGATGGCAGGAAATTCATAGACGGATTTGTCGCTTAGGCCCTTAATCTATAACTTTGGTGATGCCTTTCTAGATGGCTTACTAGTTGGATTGTCCTAGTTAGATATTATGTGGTGAGACTATACTTGGACACACGAACAATAAGAACAACAATAATATGCATATTAAGAATAGAATAACCATAATAGAAATTAAATATAGAACTGTGCATATGCTGAATTATTACAAAGAAGTGCAATAAACAGAATGAATCAGTTAATCAGAGAACAAGCACACAACAAACTCAACACAAAGATTGGTTAGCTGTCAAATAGCAGATAAAGATGATATTGCACTTTGGTATTATACAATGATTCTACTCTAGCTCTAACTTGATGCCTTACATCAAATGTCCAAATGGGTATAAAATTTAAAGGTGGCTAAACATTCTGCATTTTCAACCTTTCCCAGTTTGCTATCACTGGAATCCGTCTAGGCAATCTTTGCCAAAATTGCAGTTTTGGATGGATGAAATTGTTGTTTTAATGCAGAAATGGATTCAGCACCCACACATACCCCTCCTGCAACTGGATTGTGCAGTGTGAGCATTTGATATCTGCAATTCCATAAATCCAAAATGATTCTTGCCAGATTTCAGACCAAAAATCACAGTTTTCCTTCCCATTAGTTTGAGCCACTGGAAAAGGGCTGATTTGTAGCATGATTAGACCATGTGAAATTTAAATTCAGAAATATAGTTAAAACAAGTCAACTTTGATCATCCCAAGGGTAAAAATCACAGTTTTCCTTCCCATTAGTTTGAGCCACTAGAAAAGGGCTGATTTGT
>ML790089.1:253224-263279 GCA_009831015.1 Picea engelmannii
GATGAAATGGAGGGAAATTTGCAGAGGGGCAAACTGATTGTGGATGAAATGGAGGGTTCATGATACTGCGGAGGTGCAGTCAAAATGGAACCTCGAAGCGATAATCTGGGAGTCCAATGGGAAAGCTAGCAAAATGAGGAGAAGGAGTATGTGGCTGATTCGCGACATGATGTAAGACTATCTGGACTCCCATCCCTAAAGGGTTTGAAAAACAGCATGAGTGTCAAAGTGCAAAAGGGTGCTATGAATGAGACAACTCATGTTGGGGAGAGTGCTACCGGGTGACAGTACCTAAGATGCAAATGGAGGTGTTGGTACTGCAGAGCCAGAGATGGAGATCCTAGAGGTAAATGTCAGAGGGTATGACTGGAGATGCAATTGAGATTCAGAGGAAATGATTACATGCCAGTGCCGATTATATACCTGAAGGGGTGGCGTTGATGTATGATGACCAAGTACCTGCACACATGAAAACCAAATACCCGACGTGAACAATATCTGAAGGGAATCGAACATACGAGCATTTATTTGATAATTTTGAACATGAGCATGCGTCCCTGGACGGGGTATGAAAAAAAGGGCGCCCCGGGGGCTAAGGATAAAAAGTGGCCCGGGGACTGTCTTGATGGAGATGACGGGATGCTGATCCCGTGGCTGAAGACGGATCGAAGAACGGACACCCGGAGCTCTCGGAATGGTGATTGGAAGTTTGGCGGAAAGGCCTATATATAGCTGTAGAGCCCACATTGCCACCTCATTTGTACTTGCTGCTAGAGTGACTGGACGGGAGGTATTCAGAAAAGATTTGGAGATTCCGGGAGAACGAGGCAGTCGATCCAGGATTAGCGAGCTTCAGGTTAGTAGTCTGATCATCCTGCATAGAATTAGGTTTTTCATTTTTAGGCAGGGGTTGTACGGAGGGTCGTACAGGGGTTGTTATGGGTGTGGGCCCCCAAGTGCGCGGGCGATCCAGAAATAGGCGCGCACTTGTGCACACCTGTCGTCCGGATAGCCACGCATGGGGGTGCCCGTAAGGGGGACAAAGGCACGCATTATGTGCACGCCTGTTGGCTACACAGCTGCGCATGTGTGCACGGCTGTGTAGTGGACAGGCGCGCGCATGGAGGCGCCCCTGTAGGGTGAGCATGCGCGCCTGTGTGATGGATAGGCGCGCCTGTGGAGTGAACAGGCGCTCATACGTGCGTGCCTATGGGGTGAACAGGCGTGCATGTGCGCGCGCATGTGGGTTAAACAGGCGTGCCTTGGGGGCAAGGTTGATGGGTGTAAAACTTATCTTTTTAATGGTTTTTATGGTCAAGATGGCTAACCTAGGATTGTTTTATGTGGCTGCAGGCGATCAGTTTGCACGATGTCGGTCGGTTGGCGAGAGTGGGATTGGTCCCAGCTGAGGGATGTCGTGGCGATTGAGGAGCCGAAGGTTCGTGCTACTTTGGCAGCCTGTGGGCTGCTGAAGTTCTTTGAGTGCCCGTTGATATGGGCGCAGGAGTATCTCCTGCAGTTCCTTATCCGGATGTGGAGTCCGGACCTGCAATGTTTTATGGTGCGGGGAGAGCAGATTGCCTTCACTACGGTGGAGGATATATATTTTTTGACTGGGCTCCCGTTTCGGGGAACGCCCCTACCGGCGGAGCCGGTATTACCTGCAAACGTGGCGTTAGTGACAGTGGGCCGGAGGTATTGTTCCAAGGCGAACTTTATGTCGGGCTCTGTCGTGAGCATCGGGGCGATGGATGCTCTAGCGCATCGTTGTATAGCAGCGATGATTGTGAGGGTGTATGGGTCCCTTGCGACTCAGCGGATCAATGGTGGTCAACTGAGTATTATGGAGAGGGTACTAGCTGGTGAGTACTTTGCCTGGGGGCTTACGCTGCATGCCAAGATGGTAGGGCAGCTGGACCATTGTCGGTCCACGGATACCGGGGACTTTGCCTTTGGGTCCATCCTAATGGCTTGGTTCTTGGAGAGGGTGCCTATGTTGCGCCCTAGGATTTTATTGGGCGCTCCTGGGGCGCAAGAACCGCGACTGAGGCGGTGGTCGGCTATTTTGGTTCGCCACGGTGGTGGCGAGGGCGGCCACTTCTTCACAGCTGAGGCGGCGTAGGTGTGGCAGCAGATGCCACAGGTGATATTGCAGTTTCCATATGCTGGTGTTGACTTCCGGGGTGATCCGGACATGGTGTTACCTCCAGGGGAGGTTTTTGATCACCGAGGTATGTTTATGAGTTTTATATATATGTTTTTTGAGATAGCATGACATGCGTATATGGTATAGATGTTGATACTATCGTTTGGTTGTTTGTATGTATAGATGTGGCACCTCGCGGGCACGAGGTTGAGTTGCTGAGAGCGTCGGCTCGCCAGGAGCCGGGGAGACCGCCGCGGGTAGGAGAGAGACGTCGGCGTGAGGACGCCGGGGCGAGACCAGCTGAGGAGGAGAGAGCAGCGAGGAGACGTCGGTTTGATGACCCAGGTGTCGGGCCATCACATGCTCCTCCGGCGGATGCCGGAGCAGATTTTGAGGATATTCGCCGCCGCCTGGAGGCGGTGTTATAGGGCGTGCCTGAGGGCATGTGGTCGCGTATCCAGGATGAGGGCATCCTGGAGCAGTGTGTGGGGGTTCCGCCGCCGTGGCGGGCCGTGGTACGACGAGCAACAGTAGCAGGTGCAGCTATGACCGGACGGTTACCTCCCGATCCGGGGGGACCAGTAGTGGGTGGGGGACCACCGCCTGAGGGAGGGGCAGGAGGTGGTGCTCTAGAGGCACCTTGAGTGGTGCTCTATGTATTTTTGTATTGTTGTATATAGGCTGGTGAGCCCATTTTGTACCGAGGTGTTGTACTGGCCTGCGGATTTTGTATATGATGTTTTGTATGCAAACATTTTGATGGCACTGGTGACCGATTTATATATATATATATGAGTATACATTTTGGGGTCTATGTGATGTTTACATGTGTTTTTTAATGTTTGATGATGTCTAATCTATAGATGCTATGATAGGTTCTTGATATTTTTATGTATGTGTAGAGGTATCTTGATGTGATATATGCCAGTCTAACACAATGTTAGCTAAGTTATCTGTAATTTGATTCAGTTGTCTTGGAATATGTGTAAATGTAATGGAATCAAAATGTCGAGATAAAAGTCTAACCTGTAGGTATTTGCGAAAGAGGCAAGGATCGCGGACGCGGTACACATTATTGAGTTGGAGAACGACTAGTTGAGAGTCGAGAAAGACGCTAAGGTGACGAATACGATGATGTTGGGCATCAGCGAGGAGGCCAATGACGGTAGTGTATTCGGCTTGGTTGTTGGTGGCTGAACCCAAACATATGCCGCTCAAATGGAGCATTTCTTGTGAGGGGGTATAGAGGGCCCAAGCTGCCGAAGCGAGATTTTGTGTCCAACGGTTGGCGCCGTTGGCGTAACCGATGTGGTAGGCCGGTGGAGGAAGCATCTGTCAATAGCACAAATGATAGTTTAGACGTGAGGGATGGAAAAAAGATTAAAAACACTATAAAAGAAATAACCTAAAGTAGAATTGCTACGCTTAGGCATAAAATTTCTTTAGGTATAACCCGTTGATGGGTTCTTTGAGAGAGGCCTTCGGGAGAGGCCAGGATGTAGGCGCCTTTGGCGAGGCAATGTTGGAGAATGTATGGGCCATGCCATAGTGACTCGAATTTACCATGACCAAGGGTATCGTGAGCGATATCGTAAGCAAGGACAAGGTTGCCTTCATGAAATGAGCGAAGGTTGACATGGCGATCAAAGGTGGCCTTTGACCGTTTTTTAGCTGCCTCATTGTTCTGTAATGAAGATCGACGATCTTCATCCAGGGACTCTAAGTTCAGCAAGCGCTGCTCCATTAGAGCACTGTCGGGTAATAGCTCAATTGCGGTGCGTAAGGTGGGAATTTCGCACTCGATGGGAAGAGTGGCCTCAACCCCATGGACTAGATGAAATGGTGTGAAACCAGTGGCTGTTTTCACAGCCGTACGGTAAGCCCATAGCACGGAAAATAACATATGATGCCAATTGGTATTATGTTTATTAACTGTGCGCTGTAACATGGTCTTGAGGACCTTGTTAATTGCTTCGACCTGTCCGTTAGACTGAGGGTAATATGGTGAGGCAAACTCGTGGGAGAATCCTAACCGAGATGAGAGTTCGACGAAAATCTCATTCTCGAAGTGTTTCCTGTGATCGGAAACTAGTTGGAGTGGTACTCCAAAACGAGATATGACGTGGTTAAAGAAAAAACGCGTTGCAATGTCAACGGTATTGTTGAAAGTGGGCATAGCTTCCGCCCATTTTGTGAAGTAATCGACTGCGACAACAATGTATTTGTGGCCATTGCTGGAGGATGGATTACAAGTCATGAAGTCAATGCCCCATTTACAAAAGGGGCCGGCAGTAATGACTGGGTGAAGAAGAGCAGGTGGTGCTCGTGCTTTGTTGGCGTAAAGATGACATTTCTCGCATCGCTTCACGGCGTGAATGCAATCGTGAAACAATGTAGGCCAAAAATAACCTGCTCGGATGATTTTCTGAGCAGTGGACATTCCCGAAATATGGCCCCCACATGCACCACTATGGCAGTCGTTCAAGACTCTATCGACCTCGTCAATAGTCAAGCATCGACGAAGAATGGTGTCGACCCCTCGCCGGTATAAGATATCTTCGATGAGGAGGTAGCGGGGGGCCTGGTGGCGAATACAACAACGATCATCTCGTGAAAGGTGGTTACCGAACTTTTGAGTTCAGAGGTAGACGAGGAGGTCGTCGTACCAAGGATCATCCAAAGTGATGTAGAAGAGATGTTCGTCGAGAAAGTCGGTATTGACGGGGGCACTGGTAGTATCAAAGGGGAAGGTCGTAACAAGTTCGACGAGGACGAGAGCTTTCTTGCTCTTGGGTGTTGAGAATTCAAGATCGTACTCCTGAAGGATAACGATCCATCGGGCAAATTTGCCGACGACTGAGCAAGTATTGCATAGGGTTGGAATCTGTTATGACCTTAGTCGTGCGAAGCAGAATGTAATGACGCAATTTTTAGACTGCGAGGACGACAGCAAGGGCTAGTTTCTCTTCATGTTTGTACTTCAAGGCTGGCCCGAAGAGGTTTTTACTAACGTAGTAAATGACGTGCTCATGATCGTCATCACCGATTTGTACGAGAACTCCTGCTACAAAGACAGTTGATGTTGATATGTAGAGGATATAGTCGCGATTATAATCGGGTGAACTAATTAAAGGGGCGTTAGATAGCGCCATTTTAAGATCGTCAAATGCTTTTTGGGCATGTTCATCCCAGTGAAATGGGATGTCGTGGCGTAGTCTGGGACAAATCGCCGTAGAAATTTAGCTTTTCCTTGTAGGCTCTGGAGTTGACGTAAATTCCGGGGAGGTGGAATTTTTGTGATGGCTTGGACTTTGAAGGGTTCCACGGTAATACCGCTTTGGGAAACGATGAATCCGAGGAAGCGCCCTGCAGTGACGCAGAACACGCACTTGAGGGGGTTCAAGCGGATGTTGTACTGCCGACACCGTTGGAAGATGATCCGTAAATCATCAAGATGTTGGGTGCGCTTCTTGGATCGAGCTGTGAGATCGTCCAAGTATGCAAGAATGAGATGAGCCAGATCGTGAAAAATGTATGTCATAGCCCGTTGGAAAGTTGCGCCGGCATTCTTTAAGCCAAAAGGCATGACCTGATATGCAAAAGTACCCCAAGGGGTAGTGAATGCGGTTTTGTATTGATCGGCTGGGTGAATTTGGATTTGGATATAACCAGAGAAACCGTCCATGAAGGATAGAGCCTCGTGGCCTGCGCAGTCGTCGATGATTTGATCGATGAAAGGCGTTGGAAAGTTGTCTTTGGGACATGCGTGATTGAGATCGCAAAAGTCCGTGCAAACGCGGATAGTGCCCTGTTTTTTGTTAACGGGTACAGGGTTGGAAACCCATGATGTATAGGCAATGGGGTAGATGAACCCGGCTGCGCATAGTTTGTCAATCTCGGCTTTGATGGCCGCTGCTTTGGATGGGTGTAGCGGTCGCTGTTTTTGACGAACTGGTGTGATGTCAGGCCAGGTGTCGATGCGATGTTCGACAATAGATGGATCAAGGCCAGGCATTTCTGTGTATGACCAGGCAAAAATATCCCGATATTCTTGGAAGAGGGCTTTATAGACGGTGACTTATGGAGGAGTACAAGCGGCGCCAATGGTGATTTCCTCGACGACTCCATTTTTTATGGAAATATCGATTTTGATGGTCGGGGAAATGTTGGCCATGTTGCCTTCTTCAAAAGCATCAGGGGCAGGTATGGGGTTATTGAACCAGTCGATATGCCTTGATGGGATAAAATCTTTGGTTTCGACTGCGTATATGGGGTGTTGGTTAGGAGGCGTGGAGGCTTCCTGTGGAAAGAAGAGCACTCGGTGGTGTAGTGCATCCCATGGGTAGTCAGGGGTGTTTAACTCTTCGAGTATGTCCTCGTCACAGTGGAAGTGATGGGAATACAAGGGGTCGTAAGGAGTGATATCGGAGACTGTCGCCGTGTGGCTGTCCCCTGGTGATGAAGAATCAGGGGGAACGACGCAATGAAATTGCGATGGTTTGCTCGACATAAACCAAATATCGAAGTACTGAGTACCCATGGTAGTTGGATGTAAAATTTCCGTAGGGAAATGAATGGGAGAATTGGGGGGATTTGGGGGTGAATCCTCGGATAAGTCATCCAAGAACCACGGAGGTGTCGGGAGGGCCTCGGGTTCGGGAGAAATGATATGAAGAATTTCTAGTGACGCGGTAAGGTCAACCATCGATTCTGTAGGGGTTTGAATCATGGTCAATTGGCATTGCCTGTATTCAATGATCATAGGACATTGGTATGTAAAATGATCTAAGGATTCACATAAAGAGCAAGGGCACCTCATACGTTCATTGACTGAAGTTGTGACATAATGGATGTCAGTGATTTTTGGTAGGGATGACGTAGTTGGATTGGGTTCGCTCTGGAAGCTTTGGCGTATTGCGGCTGATGTCTGCCGGAAGTGTGGTAGTGCTGGGCAATGGTGGGTATAATGGCCATATTCTGAACATATCGCGCAAGCAAATTTGATTCGCAGCCCTTTACTACTTGAGTGAGAGGCGGGGGTGGCAGTACTTGCTACAGTGGTCAGTGTTGATGGTGTTTGATTGAGTGGGATCAGGTTCCGTAACTCGGGAAGAGATGGGCAGTTGTTGGTTTGGTGTCCATCTTTCTCACATAGCGCGCAAGGGGGTTGGATGCGTAGGGGAAGTGGAGTTGTGGGCTCCTTCTTCTTTCTCCTGCCCCCAGCTGTGGCAGGGAGGGTAGTGAGTGGGGGTGTAGAGGGTATGGTGAGAGTGAGTATAGGAATCGTCATTGGGATTCCTTTCGTTTAGGGGGGAAGGGATGGCTAAGGGACCATCTCTAGTGGATGTAAATACCAAACTGGAATTGCTAACACCATATTAGGGAGGGTAAGCGTTGCTGCTACTTGGAAAGCTTGTACGCCTAGTGGAGGGTAAAAGAAAGGGATTTGAGTTATGGCTTGGGGAACTGTCTCCCAAATTGGGATATGGCCTTGGGGAGAGGTGAAATCGTGGACTGGTGGAGTCGACGAGTTCGCAAGAGGCTCGTGAGGGGGGAGCTCTGCAACTAGTAGGACGTCAGAGATGATAGAAGCCTCCCTAGGAGGGAGGGTATCCTCTATGTGAGTGTCATTGGATGAGACGACGCATACTTGATTGGGAGGATGAAGGAGTGGTGGTGCACCATGGTAAGTTCCTAACAATGATGGGTCTTTGAAAATTTCGGGACCCATTTCGATGAGTGGGTATGCGTCATGACTCGTGTGGATGAGAGGAATAATGTTATTGATGTTGGCAGACAGGTTAGGCTCGTAATGTGAGACTTGGTCAATGGTAACGATCTTCCCGTTATGGGGGAACATCATTGTTCGAAAGACGGAAGAGGCAACTGCCTTCATAGCGTACATGTAGCTACGACCGAACAGGATATTATAATCGAGTGGGGCGTCGATAACTTCAATGTCGATGAGAATAGTCTTTCCCCCAAGTTCTACGGGGACATTTTGGAAGAGCCCTTCAAGAGACAATGGTCGCCAGTCGTAAGCTCGTAAGGTAATGGTAGATGGTATGAGTTCGGGGGAACCAAGTTTCTGCCATACAGATTTGGACATAATGCATGTAGATGCACCTTCATCGATGATGCACCGATGAACTGTAATGTTCTGAATTTTTACTGGGATTTGAAAAGCGATAAGAGCGGGAAGGTGAGGTTCTCCGCTGTCGAGATCAAATGTGATGAGTAGAGTATCTGCGGGGTCGACTGCCCCCAAGGCGGAAAGTAATGATTTCCGCTGAGTGGGACAAGTCTGAAGGACTTCTAAGACTGACATGGCAGCCGGGGATTGTGCTAAGTCATCAACCAAACTGTAATTATGAGCTGCCCTAGCCTGTGGGTTGTGGACATTCCTGCACAATGGGATGCGAGGGATGCGAAGAGGTGGTTCTGCATTAGGGCGAGGGATCACCAACGGGGGTCCCATTGGTGCGGGGATTGTTTCTGGAGGAATGGGAGGAGACTCAGCGGGTGCATGGTACTGACAATTACGTGTTTGTAGAAAGATTTCTTCCTCACTGGTGAGGAGGATAGTTCGATCTGCAGGATTGTTTGGATTGAGGTACTGTCCCAATTGAGGTGGGGTAGGTGGTATCTCTTGTTGGGTGTTCATCACATCTTGGTGTGGAATGGGATTCTGCAGCATGGCTGGGGGGAGTTGTTGCATGTATTGTTGTGGGGCCTGCTGAGGGGCAGGCGGTGCTGAAGGATGTGGTAGACTGCCTGAGTCTTTCAGCCTTTTAAAATCAGCGATTTGGGGGCAATGATGAGTATAATGACCGAACTCACCGCAAAGAGCACAAGGGAAGTTGGTTTTAATAGTATTGTTATTTCTTCCTTGACGTCTGTTGTTATTGCCCCCCTGGGGGTTCTGATTCCCTTGGTTCTGGTTGCCCCCAGTGGGTTGGTTTTGTTGGGGTTGATTCTCACCTTGGTCGAGGTTGTTATTGTTCTTGTTTCTCCCTTTCTTTTTGGCATTATTCGACGGATGGGTCGGATTTGCCGTATTCAACTGTTCGAAATTTTGATATTGTTGAACGGGAGAGGGTTGAACAAAATTCACCCCAGTGTGAGGGTGTGGGGGGACCATGGGTTGTGGTGGACTAGGAAATGGAAAGTACGGATTATGTGGGATTTGTGATCCGTAAGGTACGTAGGAAGGTGTAGCGCTTTCGCTAGTACTTAAAGTATAAGTTGAGGTAGAGGGGGTACCAGAACTTGTCTGGATAGATGGATGTATTGAGGGTGTCGGCGGTGGCCCACTGATGGGTGGAGGAATAGCAACAGGGTATGGTTGTTGATAAGGGGGTGGGGGGTAATAAAAGGTTCCCCCATATGTCGGCAGATATTGAGGTGTGCCATACATTGGTGGTGGTTGGGGTTGAGGACTGTGGTGTGTGGTATTACCAATCAATCCGTCTGCTGAGTGAGACATCCCGGGTTTGTCTTAACCGAATGGCACGGATTTGGGGAGATCAGGAAGTACCGTGTATAAGTACCCTGATTGTGAATAGATGAGGTCGTATTGTTGAGCCTTACTGATGGCTTCCTCTTCGGGTTGAGGGAAGGTGGAAGCTACATCTTTACCAAGGAGAGAGACAAGTGATCTGAGAAACCAGTCAAGACACTGTTGTTTGGTGGTTTCGGCTTTGCACAAACTACGTCGTCTACGCCACTCGTGAATGTGATCAGCGATATGTGTGGTTGAGGTTTGTTTGAAATTAGAGAGTAGTTCAAGACCATTGTCATGGCGGATTGGTAATTGAAAGAAGGTCAAAAATGTTTTGGCCAAGGACTCGAAAGTCGCATGAGATCCTGATTTTTCGTCTACATACCATTTGGCTGATGGGCCAGTGAG
>ML790090.1:0-16491 GCA_009831015.1 Picea engelmannii
CTCTTTAGTGCTCTACAGTCTGTTTAGTAGTCTTGGACAATTTACTCACTTTCCCTAGTCCAAAGACCCTAATCTTATGCTACCGTTGGTGTGCTAAAACCAAAAAATGTTCTAGTTGATTTTATTCGCGTGTGGTTGATTTTAAATTGATTTTAAATGGATTTTAACTCAAAGGGTTCACGGAGATGAAACTAATTATGTGAGGGAGACTCGACTCCAATAGAATGAAAAATAATGATATGCAGTTCTTTCTTTCGATGAATTCTACGTATGGGAAGGAGAATAGTTATATTCTTCTTAATCACAAACAAGCACTCAAAACGATGCAATTTTCAATTTCCGGGATCAATACAATGCCAAACTACCAAGAAAATATTTCTGAAAACTGAAATGCACATGAAAAACAAGCTCTTTTTCCAAACATACACCAAAACAAACTTCCTAATGAATGCAAAATTTCTTCGTTTTATATGCAAACTTTTTGCTTCTTAACTTTTAGATGAAAGAGATCTATGCTTGATACAAAGAACTACGAAGAAAAAAATAAATCAAACAAAGCGTACTCAAATTGATGAGAATTGAAAGACAACAATTAGGGGATAATCTGTTCAATCAAGAACTCAAATATTCAAAAGAGAAGGAAGAAAAAACCTCAAGCAATGAGCAATAAGAAACTGAAATCAAGCTGGGTTGTGGTAAGCATAAGAGTCCCAATCATCTAGAAAGGAGAGATATTTTAATGAAGACAAGAAGTCTCAATATCAATCAACCTTTGAAAACCATAGTTGAGGAAAAATCCTACACAACCAAGCAATCTGAAAGCTTTGTGAGATGAAGATCAGACAAAATCAAAGGCATGAAGAACCGAGGGATCCTGTTAACCCTAGGGGATCACAACTAGGAGAAGGTTTGAAAACTCAAGGGAGAAAGATAAATGAATGATAAATTTCAAACTCTCTGCAAAACAAAGTCAAAGATAATCAAGGGTTTATGAGCAAAAATCCCCTCATAATCAGATTGAAAAAAAAGAAGCAAAAAGGAGGCAAAAAGGCCAAAACAAGGGGAATGACGCCTCTATTCTCAAGCATGCAGGGTGCCAGTTAAGGGAATGGTGCTCTTTAGGAGGATTTGGGGGGTCTCTAGTCAACTAATGGAACCCTATCACAAGCCTCTTGGGGGTGTTATTTAGATAAATTGCACCTTGGTTTGAACTGTAGGGGAGTGCCACCCTTCTGAAAAGTTCATAAAATTGCTCAAAAAAGGATAGAAACTTAGAAAATAAAATCAATGACTTTTTGATCTCTTCAGTGAAGAAGAGAGAAGGGTAAGCAGATCAAAATCAAGCAACAAACTAGATCTAAAGAGATGGAAAGGCTTCAGACGATCTAAGGAAATACTAGTCAAAGTCCCTCTCAAGTGGAGTCGCCAATTTATGTTATAAAATGTTTCCCCTGTGGACAGGTGAAACCAACCTTGGATTACAGAACCCTAATACCAAGACAAAAAACTACAAATTGACACTAACATCCCTTTGAATTCATTTTAACCAATCCGAAAGAGAGAGGGAGAAAGGGTGTGATGCACCTTGTTTCGAAGTTTATCCCCGCTGCTTCCAATCCAAGATTGATATCCAAACTCCTTAGCACAACTTGATACCTGCAATAGGTAGCAAAGAGAAACACATAACTCCTAATCTATAATATTAGATAAAACAAATTCATATACAAAGATCGAAGAAACAATAGACAAACACATGCAAGAATACAAAAGCTTGAAGGAAATAGGCCAAGTATATTCAAATGAGAACCCAAAGAGAATAATTACAAACCACAATTGATGCAGTTGCAACAACCTCCCCAAGCTCCCCTCATTTATCCCTTACACGACTCAACCAAGATCATAAGTTTGATATTTGAAAGATTCTCCCTTTCACCTTGGAAATCCCTCAATATATAGGCTTGAGAGGCATAACAACCATGAGAAAATGAGGGACATGGTTGAGGATATGGCTCCTTAAGGCCTGGATCAGATCCTAAAGTGAAGCCCAAGAATGAGGGTCAAACACATTTAGCCCCATCTCAAAGAGTTTACCTATAGATAAAGGTGGAGGGGATCCCCTTCTTTTCTCAACAAGAATGGTGCTACCCCTCAGTGAGAGACAAGGCGCCACCCTAGTAATGGAGCTCCCATATAGTGACAAAGGGAGTGCCATATGTGCACCCTAATTATGGACAAGGGAGAACCACCCTTCATAAATGCTGAAAAATGGGCCAAATACTCCAAGGAAAAAGTGTGTTTTGACCTAGAAATGATGGTTTTCCTCCTCCCATATGACTTAGGGGCCATGAACAACTATTTTAATGGTGTCAAGGGGTGGAAACAAATAAAAAATTTAATGAGACACTTGGGAATGTGCATACGACACTTACGATAGTGAATGTGACACTTACTGAGGTGAATACGCCACTTTGCGACACTTGCGACACTTAGGGTGTGAAACACAAATGTGGAATTTTGATGTGTAACACTGCCTGAAGAAAGTGATTGGCACCAAGTGTCGTGCTCAAACCAATATACTAGAGTTGGATGAAGAAGGTTCCATTTGGTTGTATCCACAAGATGTATTGGACCAACGAGAGAATCATCTCCATTAGTGCACCATCAAGGAAGTGTTAGTTCAATGAAGGATACTCCACCAGAAGATGCCACATGGGAGATGGTTACTATTCTGTAGAAATTTCCTCATATTAAGCCTTGAGGAAAACACTCTTTTTAAGTGGGGCAGAATGTTAGGGACCTAACCTCCCTAACCCCTCACATATATAGAAATAATATTTTCCATGTAATAAAGGCTGACATTAGTTAATAAGGGCTATTTAATAAATATGAAGAAGTAAATGTGAGAAGATCTAATGGAAGCTTCCGCTTCTAGAAATATCTTGATCTGGAATTTTCTTTAGAAGATATAATTATTATAAACAAGAGTAGGAGGCATGATAAAGCTTTGTCTTGCGAATTATTGTAATAGAGCATTGCTCTGCTAGAGTTTTCCCCCTCGAAGAGGCAAGTGAAAATTGCTCCCATTTCAATAAAGGTATCATTTTGGTGTCTTATTATATACATTCTATTGTTCTTTTGGTATTTTCCATTATATTCCCGTTTCTACTTAATATCACATAACTAGGTGCATAACAGTTAGAACCCCTAGCATGAAGACCATTATATCTTGGTGGTTGATCCACCAGGATATCACCTTCAGATGGGAGATCAACCTAGGTGGTTGGGCACTCCAATGGGAACAAGTGAGAATGGCCACAATTCGTTGATCTGAAGGATATAAGTGGATCAAAACGTCTGAATTGGAGCATTTAGACATCTGGGAACTCTAGTAAGCTAAATGGAGGGAAATCCCCGAGGATCAAGAAAAGGTTATGATAGTTTAAATTATGATAAGAGAAGTCCTCACTTAACTAATTGTGAATCTGATGGAAAATCATGAGGAAAAAAATGAAATTTGACATCCTAACAACCTAAGTGAGGTTTAGGGGGTTAGGTGTGTCACAGAGTGGTATCAGAGTAGAGTTAAAACTCTAGGCTTGAATGGGTCGCTAAGGCCTCTTGAAACCTCTTAAGAAAGTTTCAATGATTGTTTAACATGCATGATTTAAATTGGTAATGTAATTGTTGATGACAATTGTTGTTTCAACATGTAGGACGTACTGAAAGGAAACAGAGGTTAAAGATACATCATATTATGGATGATACCTCACACCTCATAGATGAAGAGTTTTTTGGTCAGAGGGACTGAGAAACCCCTCCAAATCTGATGGCCATTGTTAGAAGATGAAGGAAGACAATGAAAGGCTCATGAGAGCTCAGGATGAGTAGACATAGTTGAATGCAATGTTACTACAGAGCTTATCAGAGATTAAAAAATACATTCAATAAGGCCCAAGTAATGCAGAGTTGCAGTAGTCAGAGAGGTTGAAAACCCCTTCAGATGGTCAGAATCATGGATTGGCTCACAATGATGTGGGAATAGTTTCTTCTAGAAAGAGGCATCAGGATGGCAAGAAAGGTAGATATACTAGAAGTGTTTCCACAGAGTCATCTAGCAGGAATACTATTTCAGTAGAGCATTCCAATAGTGGCACAAAGTCAAGTGTCCCTAAGAATAAGAAGAGGAAGAATTCTTAGAGTTCTTCGACTGAACAATTCAATAAGGCTAATCCGCCTACCTTCAATGTAGAGATCAAGAAAGGAGAGGAAGCTAGCTGAGGTATGATTGTTTGGTTTGAAGAAGTAATTTCGGGTACACAATTACTCCGAGAATACTAAGGCAAGGATCACCATTTTCAATCTAAATGGAGGAGCGTCCATTTGGTGGTAAGGCCTCAAGGAAATCAAATTGACTTGGAAGTAATTTGAGAAATATTCTCTAAAGGCATACCTATCACAAATTTAGTATTATGATGTTAAAATTAAGTAATTCCACAAGCATAAGTTGGGACAAGTTACCATGGATGGATATGCTAAAAGGTTTATGGATCTGTTGAGGTATGTCCCTTACCTCAAATATGAGAAAGAAAGAGTGCAACATTTTCTTAGTGGACTACCATAGTCTTACCAAGATGGGATTGATTTCAATAAGCTGAAGACATTGGAGGACATTATTTGGAAGGCCAAGTGTTGCTATGATCAGTCTAATCATAAGCAAGAGCCTTCAAAATACTGGAAGAGGAAGGACATGAGTGGATTCCAAAAGAAGGGATTCAAGTCATTCCCATACAAGAACTCAAGGAAGAGTGCATAGTTGGGTCAACCAACCAGAAGTATGCATCAATAGAATTTTCCATCTCACAGTGGAAATAAGCTAACAAAGCAAGCAAGAGAAAGAGAAGAGGGGCCCAAGAAAAGACGTTTTTCAATGTTGGGGATGTGGAGAACCACACATATTGAGGGATTTTACTCACAAACAACATGACAACAAGAAAGTGTATAATGTGCATGAGGCAACTACAATCAACTATGTATCCAGAAGCGTGCCGAGAATATATGTAGCTCTGAAGAATCTACAAGAAAACCACCATGCCACTGTGGTGGAATTGGAAGGTATTATTACCAATAAACCTATCTCTATTTTAATTGACTCAGGATCTAACCTTAATTATGTTTCACCTCAATTTGTTGAGGCATGTTCATTATAGAGAAAGAAACATGCAAGAGCATGGTTGGTTTAGTTAGCCACCAGAACAGAGAGAAAAGTGGTCAAGGTAGTAGAAACTTTTCCAATTGAAATGAATCGATTGCAGACTTAGGCAACCTTCAATATCCTACCCCTCGGCTCATATGATGTGTTGTTGTGTATGGACTTACTAGCTTCCCACAAGGAAAAATTAAATTGTTATGAAAATATTTTAGAATGTGAATATAATGAAGGAAATGCAAGAATTTTGCAAGGCATTCGAAAGCTAGTTTCAATAAGGCAAATATCAACATTGCAACTCAATAAGTTCAGCAGAAAAAGGTGTTTCTTGTATGCTATACAAGTACTTAGCTCAATATAAAGAAAAGATTATAAGGTTGGAGATCACCTTGTGTTATGGGATTTCATAGATGTGTTTCCAGAGGAAGTGCCTGGACTACCTCCGAGAAGAGATATTGATTTTTCAATAGATCTTGTACCTGGAGCGGTACCAACTTCAAAAGTGCTCGACATGATGAGCACACCAACGCTAGTGGATCTCAAGGTGTAGTAGAAGGAAATGTAGGATAAGGTTTACATAAGGATGAGTGTGTTCTTGTTTGTAAAGAAGAAGGATGGTACCTTGATACTATGCATTGAATATAGAGAGTTGAGAAAGATGACCATCAAGAACAAGTATCATTTTCCCATGATAGATGATCTCTTTGACCAACTCATAGGAGCTGCAGTTTTCTCAAAAAATGACTTAAGGTCGGGATATCACCAAGTCAGAATCAAGGATGAATATATCCATAAGACTGCCTTTATAACAAGGTACAAGCACTATGAGTTTGTAGTGGTTCCATTTGGGATTACAAATGCACTAGCCACATTCATGTGTCTGGTGAATAATGTGCTCAACAAGTATTTGGACAAGTTTGTCTTAGTATTTGTAGATGCCATATTTGTGTATTCCAAGAACAGAGAAGAGCGTGAAGATCATATTGGGAGGGTGCTACAAGTGATGAGAGAGAACCATCTGTATGCCAAGTTAAACAAATGTGATTTCTTCAAAAAATAAATCCAGTACTTAGGCCACATAATCTGAACAGAAGGAGTGGCAGTGGATCCCAAAAATATTAAGGCAATCATGGATTGGTCTGCCCCTAAGAATGTGACAGAGGTAAGATCCTTCATGGGATTGGATGGATATTACAAGAGGTTCACAAAGGGATTTTCCAAGATTAGTAATCCTATTACCTCATTGCAAATGAAGGGGACAAAATTTGTATGGTCACTAGAGTGTGAAGATGACTTTCATAATTTGAAGCATCTCTTGACTAATGCCCATGTTTTAAGGATTGTAGACCTTGAAAAAAATTTCTTGGTTTGTAATGATGCTTGCAAAGAAGGAATCGACAGAGTTCTTGTTAAAATATTCGATGTGCTCATTTTACCATAGACAATATCACTATTGTCACCCAACCATAGGTGCATAGCCACCCCCAAGCACCATAACCTTTTCTAGATAGAATGATTTTGGAAGCAACACTATAATGAACAGATAAACCCTAGCCGCTAACAACAAAAACAACTCAAGACAAGTAGAGCACTCCTTCTTCAAGGGTAGCGCACATGAGAGTCTCCATATCCATAGAACAAGTACCATACATAGCTACAACTGCACTAATCTCTCAAAATTGCGCCATACTTAGAAATAATATCACCTAGAGTTTCACCAAGAATATCACCAATAGTTTCACCAAGCACCACCAAGAACCACCCTAGAAGATGCACCTTCCTTGTATGCCAATGTAGCTCCAAAATTGTGCTAAAATAGCTGAGAGAGTGAGTGTGGTGAGTGAAAAAATGAGCCAAGACATCCTCTATTTATATTAATATGTCCATTGAATTTTTTGACCGGGCTGACCTGAATTTCTGGTAATTGTATTCTAATATTATTTATTCTGCTAGGTCGACTTGTCTTCTAGGGTTTTTACACATCTGTTTAGGGTTTATTTTGCTTCCAGAATATTCTATTCTAGCCAAAGGTTACACGTGGAGGTTAATACATCCCGTAGCTATCATAACATCAACACTCCCTCCTATCTAGGAAGGTATTAATGGTAATGGTATTGAGCACAAATAGACCATTATGCTGGTAGCATCATCATAGCCACACATGCTATCTCATGGTCACGTAGATCAACTCACGAGCAACGTCACCACTATTAATATCATCTGATAGAATCAACTACATCATCTCTTGAGGCCATAATCCATCTGATTAATCAAGCATGATGCTGAATAAGTCACTCACTGAACCAAGTGATACAAGGACCATTCTTCTAATCCAGACATATGTCCTAGAAGAATGACTTTACCAACAGATGTTGAATGTCCTCAATGGCTCTAAGAACCATCCTATCCACTGCATCATCTCTAAGCTGTATGATCATATATAATATGTACTATCATGATGATATGCATCATATCTAAGATGTAATAGCATATCATATCTAGCATGATGTGGAGTACCATCTACATAATCTCTAAGACGTACTAGCATGGTGTCAATGCACCATCTCTAAGCCGTACTCGCATGACGTATATCAATGCCTCTGCATCATATCACTATCCATCTAGTTGGAAATCACCTCCAACACTACTAGTTGGAACACCATCCTAGGAAAAACCTTCAACACTACTAGTAATCTCCATGGAAATCCAGTAGTGGTACACAATTACTACAATGCCATCCAATAAATCACAACAATGTCGATCCATAGTAGTACACAACTACCATCCATTGGTACACAACCACTCCTAGTAGCAAACAACTACTAACCAATGACATACAATCACTACCAGTAGAGTACATCCGCCACAGTAGCATACAAATACTGTTCAGAGACATACAATCTCCACAACAATCAAATCACATCATCTAATATGATCCTGCATCAACAATGTCATAAACTGCATCACCTCTAAGCCATACTAACATGATGTGAATGCATCGTATCTAAGTTGTATTGGCGTGATTTGGAGTATCATCTACATCATCTATAAGTCGTACTAGCATAACATATCTAGCATGATGCCAATGCATCATATCTAAGTTGTATTCCATATCTAAGCTGTACTCGCATGATGTAGTTCAATGCCTCACTATGTCATCTCTAAGCTGTATAATTATCTCTAAGCCATACTAGCATGACATATCTAGCATGATGCTAATGCATCATACTAAGTTGTATACCACATATAAGCTGTACTCACATGATCATATCTAGCATGAAATGAGCCCCCTGCATCATCTCCAAGATGTATGGTCATCTCTAAGCCATACTAGTATGACATATCTAGCATGATGTCAATACATCGTATCTAAGTTGTATGTCATATCTAAGTTGTACTCACATGACCATATCTAACATGATGCGGCTCACCAACATCATCTCTAAGCTGTACTAGCATGAACATAACTAGCATGATGTCAATACATCATATCTAAGTTGTATGTCCACCTCTAAGCTATACTAGTATGATGTACCTTAGGCCATTGTATCATCCACAAATCCAACCATTTATATCATATCTAAGCTATACTATCATGATGCAAGCATCATCCCTAAGTTCTATGCCCATCTCTAATATGTACTAGCATGATACAAATCCACAACTCATTGACAGTCCATGATGCCACATATCAGTGCTCCCTCCCAACTGAGGAAGTCATCTCCTCCCTTTCAACCAAGGGAGAAATCTCCATGATCCCCATCTTGTCCCTCAAGTATGAAAACTTTATCTTGGATAAAGGCTTCATTAAAATATTTGCAGTCTGCTCATCAGTGGAGATATACTGGAGAACCACTTCTCCCCTTTGGAATTTATCATGAAGAAAATAATACTTGATCTCAATGTTCTTTGACTTGTCATGGAACACCAGGTTCTTCGAGAGCTTCACACAACTCTGATTATCACAATATATCACAGTCGAATCCAACACTTGATCAAACAGTCCAAAAACTAGCTTATAGAGCCACATTGCTTTCGTACAAGCATCACAAGATGAAATATACTCTGCTTCTACAGTGTTGAGTGCAACAAACTTCTGTTTTATGCTATCCCATGTTATCATAGAATATCCCATATTGAAACACATACTAGAAGAACTATTTCTTTCATTTGCACTACCTGCCCAATCTGAATCAGTAAATCCATGCAGTTGTACATCACTGTTTGAGGCATATCTCAAACCATAAGTTATCGTCCCATGAAGATATTTCAAGATATACTCTGCAACTATCCAATGCTCTTGTCTAGGTTCCACCTAGAACTGGCTCAATGTGTTCATAGCAAAGAAAATGTCCGAATGGGTATTCACCAAATACATCAATGAGCCAATCAACTTTCAGTACAGGAATGAGTCTACTAGATCATAATTAGAGTCTCTCGACTTCCTCATATCTGTCACCATGGGAGTTGCCATGGATTTGCAATCCATCATCCCAAACTTCTGAAGAATATTTACAACATACTTTTTTTTCCACATGAAGATTTCACCACACTTTTGCCATACTTCTAGTCCCAAATAATAATGCATGAGACCAAGATCCTTCATATCAAATTCAAAGGATAACTCCCTCTTACACTAAATAATGAGAGGCTATGCACCAAGATCTTAGAGCTTTCTTGAGTCCATACAAGGCCTTCTTAATACATGGGTTTCTCTTGGGTATACCCCAAAACATTGAGGTTGCTCTATGTATACTTCTTCCTCAATTAAGCCATTGAGAAAAAACGGTCTTTACATCCATCTTATGTAAAATACAACCCATGGATGTTGCAAGAGACATGATAGAGGTATATATGGCAACTGGATAAAAAGTCTCATCACAGTCTTCTCCCTCATGTTGGGAGAACCCTCTAGCCACAAATATTTCCTTGTATTTATCGATACTTCCATCCACTGCATGCTTTATCTTGTAAACTCATTTACAAACTTTTCTTTAGGTCTTGCTATAATTTCCCATACATCATTTTTCATGATGGATTGATATTCTTCCATCATAGCTTCCTTTAGAATTGGTACTTGGTGAGATCACCTGTCTCACAACTTGATAGAGTCATCAACTCCATGTTTGCAACTGTCACTCTAACTCCTTCTCAGAGCTATAACCTGTGACCTACCTGGAACAAGAACAACAAGTGCAGAAGCAATTCTAATAACATTTTGATAAGAACATATATATGGTAACAAGGATCATATAATTACCAAGGTGACTTGCATGGGAACAATAAATATCTCCTAGAGGAGATGTTAGTTTATTTCGCAAACAAGTACAATAAGCATTTATATCAATAGTACTTACATACAACCAAGTATGCCTAGTAGTAATAGAACCCTTCAAAGATTGTTGTCTCAACTATAGTATTTACTTGTACTATAACAACTATCAAACTTGAATTGCGCAAATTGAAACTTAACATTTTGATCAATCAAACCTGGAACTTGGAGCTTCAACTACTTGTTCCTCTGAATGTATTGAATCCAAAATCATTGCTTGGACAAGGTCTCTTATACATTCCCTGCAAAATACATTCATGCTTTGCTAGATGATATAACATGAAAAACATATACAAGTGCATACCTTTGAAATTTGCAACATCGTTCAACTTGTCTTCTAATCTTAAACTAGCCACCATCTTGTCAATAAGAGGTTAGAAATTGAATAAAAAAGGTTTAATGATTATAACAAGCTAGAAACTATGAAATTTCAATTTTGACCAAAATTCAACCTTTGAGTTTGATCAGTGGCCCTTTGACTTTGACCAGACAACCTTTGACTTTGACTTTGACCAAAAAATCAAACTTTAAATTTTTGCTTGGTGAGAGTACCAACAGGTGCGATCAGATAAGGCACACTAGAATATCCAGAAATTAGGTCCAACACTTCACTTAAGGTGCCCAAAGATTTGGATTAGGGTTTGTTGTAGATGCACAATCATAAACCCTAGCTGCAACTGCAACTAGTGCCACAACGAGCCTAACAAAGAACTTCCACGCTACCTTCCAATGGTTATACTATCCCGAAGGTGGTGTGGGCCCATAACTTCTTAAAATATTCGATGTGCTCGTTTTACCATAGACAATATCACTATTGTCACCCAACCATAGGCACACAACCACCCCCGAGCACCATAACCTTTGCTAGATCGACGAATTATTTATGAAGAAGCACTATAACCAAAAAATAAACCCTCGATGCTAACTGCAACAACAACTCAAGACAGGTAGAGCACACCTTCTCTAAGGGTAGCGCACAAGAGAGTCTCCATATCCACAGAACAAGTACCATACACAACTGCATCAACTGCAGTTTCACTACTCTCTCAAACTTGTGTTATACTTAGCAAGAATATCACCAAGAGTATCACCAAGAATATCAACAAGAGTTTCACCAAGAATATCACAAAGAGTTTCACAAAGCACCACCAAGAACCACCCTAAAACATGCACCTTCCTTGTTATTGACGATTAAAATCGCCCCGAGGATTTTGCCTGCAAAGTATTGCTAAAGCCTATTAATTATAAGCTAATGATATATATAATACTAGTAGGTGGGAAACCCTTGTAGATTGGAGGATCAGATCTGGTTCTTATCTGACTTTTTTACTGTTGTTCGACACTGCTTACAGGTTTGAGCATAATTGATGATCAATGTTGGTTCTATTCGCGAGAAATGAATGATGGATAAGGCATGTTGTGTGTTTTTTATGTTTCTCCATGCTCTAATCTCGTGTTAAAATGGATTATGATATCCGTTTTTACCTTGCTATTTAATCCTTGAATTATTACTTGTGCCACCTGCAAAAGATACATGTTAGTAACAACAAATAAGAGCAATTGAAAAGGAATAAGAGCAGTTGAAAAGAGATAAAAATAAATATGAATAAAATCCAAAAGAAAGGAACTATGCTACTATGCTATACGATGTTGCACTATGCATTTTGAAGTTTAAATGGATTGTTGTTAGTCCTAGCTAACATGGTTAGTGGCTATATGATTTATTGGCTATATGGAAAAACATGTGATGCGCGCTATGGTGTGGTTGGAAGTGGTTAATGTGACATAGGGTGGCACTCTTAGAAATTAGTGGATGCTGGTTTCAATGCATGGTTTAATTGAATGATTTAATTGATTAGTGGGTTGGCTTGTACTAAGGAGTTGAATGACAAGAGGTTGGAGGCGACGTGCATTTACTGCACGTCACTCCATACTCCTCCCACTGGCTGTCACCCTGGCTTGGCTATTGTTCGATTGTGTTCGTTGTGATTAAGCTCCGATTTTCAAGCAGAGGAAGAACTACTTGGCCAAGCTCACATTTTTAAGGTTTCTGTGGTTACAGGTATGTATTTTTTCCATCCATGAACCTACTCTGGTTACGAAATGGATATTGTCTCGGTGATATATGGGTCTGTGCTTTCCTTAAGTCCGGAAACTATGTAAATTTGTGATATTTTTCTGGAATGAATGGTTGGTGTGGTTTCATTTCAATAATGTTTGAAGTCACAGTTTCATTGATCATTATGAGTGTTACAAGCCATGAAGGCTCTTTGTAATCCTTATTGGTCTTGGTTGAAGGGTTTTCATTTGGTCCAGATTGTCTGGTTGTCTCCACGCATTCTTATCACCATACCCAGTCGTTTGCTGTTATGGGGTTTGGTGGGTTTGAAACACTTTGGGTCATTGCGTATCGTTTCACTTGGGTATGGGTTCATTCATGTTACTGATGTTGCACAATAGGTTATGATGGTTGTTATACCAAAGGGCTTGCTTAAGGTTGATTTATATTTCTTGGCTTTGTTTTATCTCAACATTCTTCGATTGATTGGGAAAACCACGAGGGTTATACCAGGCGTGTTCTAAGTGTTGTTATAGGACTAAAATGAATCCCTTGCTCCTCTGATCATAGTATCTCCTATCACGAGAATTTTCACCTTGTCTGCGAAGTTATTGGTGGTATACCCTGTGTGTGCACCGTTGGTCTCGGAGGTTCTAACCCGATGTTGGGGGTCGAATCCAGTTTCCCCGTGTTGGTCCATAGGGAGAAACCTTGATTACTTGAAGCTCGATTTTGATAAAGGGAACCCGTTATGTTCAGTTGGATACATGATTGATGGTTATGAATTGGTGGTGCATCGCCGATAGTGTTTTATTCTTGGCTCGTCTCTATTTTTTATCCCGACAGAGGTTTTGGTTATTGGTATTTAGTCACTGCAATTGGTTATTATAACAGTCAAATTGATAAGCTCAACATGGTTAATTGGTTGATTGCAGAAATGGGATTGAATACACAGTCCCTGTCTTTTACATTGTGATTATTGAATTGTTAATCCAACATAAGTTTTAGATGATTAAGTCACAACAATGCTTCATGCGTGATGTGTGGGTATGTGTGGCCTTCCTACAACATGTTAGGTTGAGTTAATGATTACTGTGACTGAGTGTTTTAAATTTCCAAAAGGGAGTATTGCAATCATGGTAATTATGGCATGGCCATCCACTATATATGCTATGGATATTATTGATTGCGCCATCAGAGAGGGTCATGGGTTTTTAAACAACATGGTTTTGTTGCAATTTGATCAATTTGTGAGATGAGATCGGGCATACTGTTGCTGCCTCGTTGTATTGGATTGATAGCCCAACATTGTGGATGTTTAGATTCAGAGTAATTAGACCTGTACAGTCACATAAATGCTCTTGCGTTTTGTCGAATGGTCTGTGTATTCCACAACATAGTATGAGTTGAAATGGTGATTATTGTATGTATGTTTAAATGGCAAGTCAAGATATTTGCAATTAAAATATTAATGGTTGTATTTGGTTGTCCATTATGTGCGTCGATGGATATCATGCATCGTAGTAGAGATAGGCACAAGTCCCGTGACAGTTTAATCTCATTACAATTTAATTATTAACTGAATTACAGGACGAAATCGGGCATGCGTTTTGTGTCTGTATTTGATGATTGAAATAATTCGTGGGTAGTGGCTGATGAGTTGACGTTGAACAAAGTGGAAATAAGTAACTATGTATTCATTTGAGATTTTTTTTTAAAACATTAAATGGACAAATGTGAAGAAACGAAACTCTTCTACAGGTTGTTGTGGGATGCATATTGTCTTGTTTTGGTGACACTGTGTTAAATATCTGGTTGCAAACAATGAGCAAGTTAATGCACAAAATTGATTGAATTTTACACAATAGTTTTTCATTTGATCACAGTGATTATTTGGTTGGTGTTATTTATTTTTACGTTTGATATAGAATGGTTTTATGGATTACTTAATTAATTTTATGAACAATGTCCTCTCTCTTTACCTACCATTATTTCGCTTTTTTCTAATTACAATCCCATCGCCTTCCCACATTCATTTTTCACTCTCTGTTATTAAAATTTAATTACAGTTAAGAAGAATTCTGTATTGAAGCAGTTTGAAATCACTATTTCTTGGATGGATTACAATGACACGTTCCTTGGTTTACGTTACAGTTGATTGCGTGTTATCTGTGAGCAGTAACCATGTTTCTTTTAACCGTCAGTTTAGCATTTTTCGCCCAATACAAACCCCTCGCATATCCCAGGACCTTTTGTTCACCCTCTACTCATTGACAATAATTAAACAATTTGTATGGATTGGATTGCATGAGTCTAATATGTTGCTGAGCCAAAATCTATTTCATATTTTTAAGGAGTTGTCATGTATGGTTGTTAAAGGAACTATTTTCTAATCAATCATGCATGCATGAATGAGTTTTTTCAGCCGAGGTAGCCATGGCAGAGGAAACCAAGGGAGAGGTAATTGGAACAGAGGCCCAAGAAGGCCAAGATTCTCCATACACTTTGATGTTGACTTGCAAGAGTTTGGCCAGTTATTTTTGGCTGGATTTTTCAATTGGATTGGGAAAGGAGTGGTCCAACCTAGGCCTGAAAGGAATCCCTTTCAAGCTCCACAAGCCTATGGTTTTCTCGTGCTCCCTCATGTCTCATTGCAACTCGAGGTTCCCGAAAACGACGGTTGAAAAGAGATTTTCCACTCGACAGTCTCCCAACATCGTGGCTGGACCAATTTGTCCTTACCTCCTCCCCCGCCTATCAATCAGATTGCCTAAGATGCACCTGTCCACTCATTAGTTCAACCCTCTTATGCTATAAAAAGGTTGAAAATCGAGAACCACCATGCCCCTGACAAAGGAAAAGCCACTGCTACTCCTTCCTCACCCTCCAATGGCTCTGATAAATCTATGTCTTCCCGGATGCATTTGAGGGACGATTGTTCTCATGTGATCAACAAGATTAGGCCTAAAGGCTCAACACAACCAAAGGAAAATTCAGAGAAATCAAATGATGACAACAAAAATCAAGGAAAGATTGCATCTCAGAGTGGAAAATATGGTTTTTGAGTTTTATTTTATTTATTATTGATGACAGTTGACTTCAAAAGTTTTTGGAAAACATGTTTTCTTTGGATATATGAGTAATATATGTTGGTTGTGGAGCCTGATTATCTTCCTGATTCAAAGGTCCTTGCTTTCAACCGTGTTTATACCCCATGAAGTATTTACACCCCAGAAGTATGTACACTCTTCCACGTGGGGGAGTGTAGAGGGGGGGTACCCCCTCTGTGGGGTCCGAGGGGGATATCCTCCCGGCTGGGGGGTCTGGGGGAAAGCGGGCCCCCGAAGCAAAAATTGCCTTGTAAAAGTATATTGTAATTTCATTGTAAATATGGACCGTTCATTATAAGGTCGCAGATCTAACGGTAGAGATTATGTTAGGGTTTTTTCCCCTAGAAGGCAACCCTCTTTTATGAGGGAAATGTATTGCGGCTATGGATGATGGTGAATATTGTATTCTGAGAGAGGAGGCTGTGAGAGAAAGAAGAGGAAGTTACAACGGGTTTTGCTGTAGGTTGTATCCCTTCATTTGCTGGATAATAATAAAGGAAGGACCTGGCAATTTCTCTGATGGATGTAGCCCACACTGGGTGAACCACGTAAATCTGTGTCTCTCTTGTATTGTGTGTCTTCTGTGTTTTGTTTCTACATTTGTTTTATTTTATTGCTCCACGGTCCTGTTTTTCTAACAACTGGTATCGGAGCATAAGGTAACTCACAGGAAAAGAGGGTTCCTGGTTTGAGTGGGAGCAATGTCGGAAGATGGAAAGTTTAGGGTCGAGAAATTTAACGGCCAAAACTACCAATTATGGAAGATGCAGATGGAAGACTATTT